>MU260515.1:40000-90000 GCA_020310875.1 Ceratopteris richardii
ATTCCTTCACACAATCATTTCACAATCTTGTGCTTTTACTTGGAATTTCTTAGATTCAAGTCCAATAGGTTATACTTAACCAATTTGTAGCGACAAGAGTTGTTTACTTCTTGTCGTTAGATTCCTTTCTAACTAAAGCTTTAAGTAGCTACTAGGAGGATTTTTTGGGAATCTTGTACTACTTAAGTTTAAGCATCCGCTCATGCTTTTTGGATTTTACCGAAAAATATGTCCTTAGCTTCATCATTTGAACAAAACAAGTCCTTCTTAGCTTCATCATTGGAACAAAACAAGTCTTTCTTAGCTCTTAAATTTTCGTGTGTGGATTAAAGAGATTAAGAAAGCTTGCTATTTCCCTTTCATTTAAACAACCGGGGTTCAAAAACGGATAGTATCAGCTTTCCTTTTTGAAATATGCTTGATCAACCTCACTCTACTACTGCACATGAAGAGAGTACAGTAAATCATAAGAAGAATATCTATTAACTTTGTTTATCTAAACTTGACAACGAACAAACTCAATAGCTCAAAAGAATCCCCGTCAAAGAGCACGTATTCGAAACCCGTCCCGATCGCAACACAACAATATTTATAAGAACCAATGTGCTATGATGTGATAATCTAGTCGGATTTACGTTTGTTCTAGATCTTTGATGTCATGGATTCGATACCAAACCTATATCTCATTAAGACCTACATGTTCTACTGCACTGTAATCTCACCAAATCATTCTGTAGCTCCTCGATTCGATGGTTAGTGAAGAAAAATAATGTACAGCTCATGTATATGTGCAGAGACATAGGTTGAGTGGTAAGAATGAATCTCCAGTCATGGTAGGTACACTGTTCGAATCCTATCGTAAAATTCTTATTAGAGAAAACGAAATCTCTTTTCTGCTACAGTCTACAGCAAGAAGCACACGCAGAAATTATTAAAGAGTAAAAACAGCACAAAATTGCAAGCTCTTCATTGCGCTTCGTGTGGCCTAGACGAGCAATTCTGCACCCTATCGTCACGGGTTCGAACACATTATCCTCGCAGCTAATGTCCTGTTTTGCTACAACCTCCAAGAAGCGAGTTACGTGAAATCAGTACAAAACAATAAAATTGGCACCAATAGACTTCATGGTATTGTAGATAGCTCGGAAATTGACGCCTCTCAGCTTCTAGACTCAAGTCCAAGTTCTGATCGCACTCACAAAAGATCTTTCCTTTATAGTTTTGTTGAACGCAAGATAATCAGATTCCACATAAACAAAGTGAAAATGAGAAGCTGATTCGATGGTTATCGCGTATGCCTCCTAGAGTTGAGGACACAGGTTCAATTCCCGTTCTCAGCAGTTTGAAGACATTTTGCAATATCTAACTCGCAAGGGAGTAAGATGCAACATATATGGATTGCATAAAACACACCGAAATGGAGAAGAGAGGGACACAGAAAAAAGATGAAGTCACTAAGATGGCCACAAGAGCTCGAGGAAGATGATAAGATCACCATGAAAGCTCTAGCTCTAATACCAATGCAAGAGAATGAGGATTACGACCACCACGTGCTAGAGAGATGACTCTCCTCTCAACCATATTCCTCTATATATAGCTCTCTCCAAGGGACTTCACCATCCATGTGTCGGCCACGTAACTACATGTGCACCAAGTGTCCCCGTTAACTCGAGTTAACTCAAGTGGATGCTTCTAGAAGGCTCTAGAGCTCTTTGAGCAAAATATCCCCATGTGCCACATGGGGTTGAACCCAAGACCTCCCCCTTCACACCCTTGAGACTTAACCACTAAACTAAGTGGATCACTTGTTTACCAGAGCACATGGCCTACTACTATAGTAAAAAAAAGCGCATTTTTTATGGAAAATAAAAAACGTTTAGTACTCTAGAACGTTCTAAACATACTTATATGTTTTTTTGACAGGTGTTCACGTTTTTTATCATGTGAGGGCTTTTTTGGGGTGGTTTTTTTCCTGTTATGAGCATGTGAGCAATGTTTTAGTATGTGCACCCCCTTTAGTACAGTTGTTGGCTTCCCTTGAGCATTTTTTTGAGCATCTTTGGTTCAGCCTTGACCTTTTAGTATTCACTTTTAAGCCTTCAAACTTCAGCCCTTATAGAAGTTAAGATTCTTCTTGAGGCATGTAAAGAGAGAGATAAAAATCCATCAGCTTCTTTTCACTATCCATTGGCTTTCATCATGGGTAGAGCTTCTCATATCATCATAAATACCTGAAAATAACCCTACCTCTTCGGGATGCAATTATTTCATGGGTGTTTATGGTGGTTTGGCATCCCGCATGCGGCAAAAAGCTCATCTCCTTGGCTTTAGAGATAAAGGCATTGAGAAATGCCCTTGCATACCTCAAAAAACCATGATAGAGTTGATTGCTCAACTTTAATTAAGCCGAGTAGCTAAAATGCATATGTCTCCATCCTTTGAGAGCATTGTAACCATAATCCATGCTAGCGAACCTACATGTCGACACTCGCCAATCATTACAAATACTATCTTCAATAAGGTGGCAAATCAAGTTTTTTACGTGTTTTTAGCACTAGATATGTAAAAGAATGCTAGATGTACATTATTCAAGGATTATTTTAAAAATAAAAATAAATATGTTGCGAAGAAATATAATACTCGTTTTTTATTTCCATTTTTTTAGTACCCTACGTACTAAACGTTTTAAAACCCATTTTTAAAACTCGTTTCTAAAACTCTCTTTGTACTATGCATGCTACTACATAAGTCTAGTCTTGAGATCTTTGGCCATAATCCCTCACGAGTCACAAGTAAGATACGTGACTCCATTGCTTTTCCTAAACCCTAAACCGACCGGATCTATGTATCATGGACTTAGTTTATGACACAACCCATCACTAGAAGAGAAAAAGAAAAAAAGTGGAACCAATGAGAAGAGCATAGGACACACTCCCAAAACAACTATTTAGCCCTATACTAGAAGGGCCTAAGGAAGGCACGCCACACTCCACTCCTCTAGGGAAACAATCAATGCGTCAATTGGCTATAGAAGGACTAACCACAACTCAGGTGGTTAAGGAAAGACAAACATATCAATTTACAAGTGACTTGACGAGCACAAAAATAGGATCTTATGAACATTTTAATTTCCCATCACGCTCCCCACACCACATTTTGTTGATCTTACTGAGTTAGATGCATATACACAATCATCATCACAACCAATGGATTTGTACGGATTACACTTTACACACTCTCCAATCATTCCACTCGATGCCCTACCTACGAACAACTCAACAAACTTCACCAATTGCCATGGAGATATCACTGACCTCTACCTCAACTACAACCATAGTTGTCAGGCACACCTAAGTACATAACGAGAGAAGACCAACAAATACTCGAGCTAACATAAGGTACACTAAGTTTCCTGATTTTAATATATTCTCGAGTTGCACCTAAACATTAGGGAGGTCATACATGTATTAGCAAGAATGAATGAAACCCTATTGGCAGCCACCAATAGAACAAAAATGGATATGAAGCAAAACAAGTAATTGTTAGGGTTGAGATGTGGTGTTGAGGGGTAGAGAACGTGCATATGTGCCTCAAAGATGGAGGTGCAGGGCTGAAATGAAGGTGTAGCTACAACAAGAGAGAGAGAGATAGTCGACCAGCTTTGGAGGTGCCTTCTCTAAAAGTGAGAGAGCCAAAATGTTATTAAGTTATGTTATATAGAACCCTTTTTAGGGTTGGCCAAGTTCACATTGAACTTGGGCCAAAAATAAAGAATAAGTGATTTAGCCTTTATAAATAGGCCTATACACATGTATACACTATAAAGGGGTCATTTGGGGCTTTACGCCAACAACCTCCCACTTAAAGGCATAAATGATGCCTTTAAGCTATGTGACTCCCACCATCTGTATACATAACTGATGTTGTGCTTTGGGTAAGCACTTAGTGAGAACATATGCAAGGTTTGGGACAGTCATCCTTGGAAAGCTTAACATGTGGCTGCAATGGCACTCCAAGAGGCTTAGCATCAGCCACATTAAATCTGTCCAGCACTTTTTCAATGTACTTTTATTGGGATACATGCAAAGTATGTTGCTGCCTATCCCTTTTTATTCGCATACCAAGAATATGCTCAGCTTCCCCAAGGTCTTTCATTGAGAATGCAGAGTTCAGCTGCTGTTTTAGAGCATTCAATGTGCTTTTTTTCTTCCCAGCCAGCAGCATATCATCTACGTACAGTACAAGAATGATTGGGCTGCCATCTTCATCCGTTTTGGTGTACAAACAGTGATCGGCATGGCTTCTTTTAAACCCATGTTTGAGCATAAATGCATCAAACTTCTCATACCATTGTCTGGGGCCTGTTTCAGCCCATATAAGCTCCTTTTCAGCTTACATATCAGATGCTCTTTTCCAGGAATGGCATATCCTTCTGGCTGTTTCATGTACAGCTCTTCGTCTAAATCACCATGCAAAAAGACTGCTTTAACATCCATTTGGAATAGTTCCAAATCCAAGGCAGTTGTGTGAGCAAACAACACACGTAATGTGGTCATTTGAACCACTGGAGAGAACACTTCTTGGAAATCAATGCCCTCTTTTAGCAACCAGCCTTGCCTTATACTTGGGTTTGCCATCAACAGTTTTGATTTTGTATACCCACTTGTTGGGAATGGCCTTCCTCCCTTTGGGAAACTCAACCAAATCCCAAGTATCATTTGCATGCAAGGCCTTTTTCTCTTCCTGCATGGCTAACTCCCACTTCTTCTTGTGCTCACATAGCTTTGCCTCTTTATAAGTAAGAGGCTCACCCATCTGATAACATAATATAATGTATGGAGGAGTCATATCTATTCACTTGCCTCCTAGGATGTGTAGATCTTCTTACCCAATGATCCACATTACCAGATAATGGATCTACATCAGGAGATACATCAACATCTTCATTGTTAATGGGCTGTTGTACATCATTTCCAGCCCTGTTTTCAGCATGAATAGGTGGCTGCATATGCCCTTCAGGAGCTTCTTCTTGCTGTCCAACAGCATCTGGCTCAAAAACCACTGAATGATCTATATTTTCAGCCATATGTGGTGCATCTTGATTCTTGAGGGTCTGAAATGGGCCTAACATGTGGCTGGTCTTTCTGAAATGTGACCTTTTTATGGTCATGTTTCAAGGCAACATTGTTTTGTAGCAGCCTTGCCTCATTAAAAACAACATTCCGACTACGTATGACCCTCTCGAGCTGAGGTAACCATATCCTATAACCCATTTCACCTTCTTCACCATATCCCATAAAGAGGCCTTTAATGGATTTAGCATCAAGCTTACTCAACTCAGGTCTTATGTGTACAAAAGCTTCAAAGCCAAAGACGCGTAAGTGATCATATGAAGCAGGTTTGTCAGACCAAACCTCTTCAGGGATGTCACCTTTCAGGGACATGTGAGGGGATGGATTGCATACATAGTTATTTTCGGACTCGTATGGAAAAAATACCGTACTTCCATACCCGTATGCGTATGATTGGAGTATGAAATTTTTCGTACCTCAAATTTTTCTTTTCTCTCATTGATTCCGGTCGAGGACAAATCCATAGCAATTTTATATTGTTTTTATGCAAATTCACTCTCATATACTCTCCTCCATTATACCCATACATATATACTACACCCTAAGCTATAGTAGCCAACTAAATTCTGATCTTTAATATTATATTATTGTATATATAATACTTCAAATTTTAAATATTTTTTGTGCTAGACGTATGATATCACGTATGATATTTTTGAAAAGATTCCATACTTTTTTCATACTTCCGTACCCGTATGCGTTTGCCGTATGGTTCGCGTATGGAAAAACTATGATTGCATATATGTACTGCAGTTTTAAGAGCCTCTCCCCAAAAACCATGAGGGAGATTAGCTTTGGACAGCATGCATCTCACCCTCTCACAAAGAGTCCGATTATACCTTCCAGCCACAGCATTAGAAGAGGGGTTGTATGGTACATTAAGCTCCCTCTTTATGCCCAAATTTTCACAAAAAATTTTGAATTGAGCACTTGTGAACTCACCCCCATTATCCGTACGTAAGCATTTCAGCTTTTTACCTGTTTGGGTAGTCACAAATGCATGAAATCTTTTAAACGCAGCAAATGCTTCATCTTTTGATTTGAGGAGCTGCACCCAAATTTCCCTAGAAAAATCATCAACAAAAGAACTAAAATATAACGCACCCCTCATAGATTTGGTAGGCATGCTACATACATTTTAGAATAGACAAGATCTAATATACAAGACTTTCGAAACACACCAGAGTAATAGGAACTTTTCACTTGCTTTCCATATTGACAATCATTACAAAAGTCTAGCTTGGTGCCTTTAACATCAAGCTTCTTTAAGTTACAAAGTTTAGATAGACCCTTTTGGCTCATATAGCCAAGTCTTCTACGCCACCATTCCATATGAGAATTAATCTCAACCAATGCAATGAATTTGCCAAACAAGGCCTATCCATGCAAGCAATACGAAGTTCCCCTTTTTGTGCCTTTTACAATCAGTTGTGACCCTTTGGTCATCTTCCATGAGCCTCTTTCAAATAAAACACTGTAACCATGCAGATCCATCTTCCCAACAGAGAGCAAGCTCTTCTTGATTCCTGGTACATATCTCACATTATGCAGGACCAGCTCATTTGTGCCATCTGTTGAAAGATGCACAGTGCCAATACCTTCAATGGGACATGCATGATTATTCCCTAGGTATACATGGCCATGGCTGCCCGCATGAAAAGTAACAAAACACTCCTTGACAGGAGTCACATGAAATAAAGCACCAGAATCAACAATCCATGTATGGGATAATGCATCATTCACAGTCAATGAAGCATCAATAAGATCACTTTTAGTGATCGACAAGCATCAATCAGATCACTTTTAGTGATCGGCATGTCATGTACATGAACATCGCAAGAGGCATCATGTGCATAAGCATCATCAGCTATATTGTAGCACATAGAATATCTTCCATATCTGAAAGCTCCTCAATCACAACACTAGAAACTACATTGGCCTTCTCCTTTTCTTTGTGGCTGACCTGTCCATCCATCTTGTCTTCCTTCCTGTCCTTTCTTTTGTCTCCAGCATTCTTCTTCCTCTCAAGCTCTGCCTTATAGAATCGGAAGTCGGGTTTCTTATTGCCTTTCCTACCATACTGATAACATGTCACATAAGTACCCTTCTTTTTGTTGGTGCTTCCCCTTTCTTTGCTTTTGCTCTTACTCCTCTCTGAATAAGAGCCCTTCTTCTCTGATCTTCCTCTGACCATGTTTGCAGACGTGCCTCCTTCACCACTTGCTTTTCTCTTGATTTCTTCATTCAATATAGAACCCCTAACACCATCAAAAGTAAGATTGGGGTTGTCTGATAATAAGACCACCAAAGTCTCCCAAGAATCAAGAAGCATCATAAGCACAAAAATAGCTTTCAACTTCTCATCAAAGGGAGGCATCCTTGAGTCCTGCAACTATGAGAGAATACTTGTAAAATGAGACAAGTGTTCTGCAGCACCCTTGGGCTCATCCAACTACATGCCAACTAATTTTCTCATCAGATGTACCTGATTAACAGGTGTGGTGTTCTCATAGGTTGCCTTAAGCTTGGCCCACAACTCTGAAGATGTAGTAGTGCCCTTGAGGTCTACAAGTCATCAGATACGGCCATTTTTATGTAAGTGACTTCCTTCCTATTCAAATTATGCCACGCATCGTCTGACATGTCTTCCGGCTTTCTTGCTTCCAATGCCCTGTCATAATCTTTGAGGAAGAGAATTCCCTGAATTCGCTCCTTCCAAAGATCAAATCCTATGCCCTCAAGGCGGCGAATCTCAAAGAGATTCTTCATATCCGAGGATGACGATGCCATGGTTGCACAAATAAGAGGTTAATGTGCTGAAATTTTGGGCAAAATGAACAAAAACAGCATACCACCTCTAAAAGTAGTGCATAACAGCTTCAAGCATCTATAGAAGCAAAATGAGCAAAATCGAGCCCGTTGGAGTACAAAATCAGAATCTGAAATTTTTTGAAATTTTTTGAAATTTTTTGCAAAAAATTCCAGCAAACTGATTTGTGCCAAAAATCGACAATTTTTACTTATGTGCATACATAAGGCTACAACGAAGCCTTTAGAACTAAATAGGAGCAAAAGCTCCAAATTTCGCTTCAAAAATTTTTGAAATTCTCAGAAAAATACCACAATTTGTTGTACATAAGCAGTTTCTTTTGACACAAATCAATACATAACATATTAGACCTGTGTATTGCTGTTATGACATGTGAAACACCTGTTTAGACCTGTAAAACACCTGAAAACAGCCTTTTATAGGCTGTTCATACGCCCAAAGTGATCCTCTTGGCCTCGGAGCAAAGTTCTTTGCGATGAAATCAAAGATTATTGCGAAAAGTGGGGTTTTCTTTGCTATACAGCACCTGTGCAGCAACTCTGAAACCCTAAATCAGCTCTGATAAGAGTTGTTAGGGTTGAGATGTGGTGCTGAGGGGTAGGGAACGCACATATGTGCCTCAAAGATGGAGGCGCTGGGCTGAAATGAAGGTGCAACTCCAAGAAGAGAGAGAGAGATAGTCGACAAGCTTTGGAGCTTGCTTCTCTAAAAGTGAAAGAGCCAAAAGTGTTATTAAGTTATGTTATATAGAACCCTTTTTAGGGTTGACCAGGTTCACATTGAACTTGGGCCAAAAATAAAGAATAAGTGACTTAGCCTTTATAAATATGCCCATACACATGTATACACTATGAAGGGGTCATTTAGGGCTTTACCCCAACAATAATTGCATCACGAGATAGCAGCACTCAAGTCATCACAAAGTTTATTGATGTGCAAAATATAGATGGTGAGGCAAGTTGATGCAGAAAAGGATTGTTGGGGATGTAAGGCTCATGTGACCTTACCCCCATATTCATATATATACGTCATATATAGAGTATTGCCTCAAGAGAGATCATTATGTGGGTTTCGAGGCTCCCACGCATGTCCGCGCGTCTCTCCTCTCTTCTCTCTCCCTCCATCTCCTCCTTCCTCCTCTTGTTCTGCACACCAAAGCCCTTCATTGGTATCAGAGCATGTTGAAGGCTAGTGTGCAAGAAGCTTCAATGGAAGCTTAGGTCATAAGAGGTGAAAGTGCATGTCGGCATCTCTTGACAGCAGTTCAGTATTTTGGTTGTAACTTGAGCTAGGAAACTCGGATTGATGCGTTTTAAAGTTCTATGCGTAGCTAACACAGAGAGCTACAATTTTACAGAAGGGCGCAGAACCTGGTTCGGACTTCTGAAGTGCCGAAAATTCGAAAAACGAAGAGAATTGTAGAAGGCGAATCTACATTGAATAGGACAGCAGGTCGGTTTTTTTGTCATAACTTGAGTTCTACAACTCGGAATGCGATGATTCAACTTGCTGCTCGTAGCTTGGAAAGATAGCTATAACTTTGTAGAAGAACTCAGATTCAGATTCTCAGTGCAAGGTCACCGAAACTGCAAAATACAGAGCAGTACTGTTGCAAGTGAAAGTGAAATTGACAGCAGGTGCTTGTTTTGAGCATATCTTGAGCTACGCACCTCCGATTGAGGTGTTCTTTATCTCATTACGTAGCCAAGAGTTAGATCTTGAAGTTTGCTGAAGGCCAAAAGTTCAGATTCAGAGGTTATCACCTCTGAAACAACAAAACACAGAGCAGCACATTTTTGTCATAACAACCCTAGTTGCTTTTTGGAGTTTCATTTTGGTTTGGAACTTCTTCGAGAGAGAATTTTTGGTATGCAAGCTATTAATTTTAGAGCTTCAACGCATTGTACATGTATGATCATTGTAGTAGCTCCTCCGTATGAGAGTAGAGCATGAGTTTGTCATATGTTTGGCATGTAAGATGACATTGTGATATACTCTTTTTGAGGTTTATGTCATCATGAGTTCGATCATGGATGTATAGTGGCATTGTGGTCTATATCTTGCTTATGCCACTTGGTTATGGATTTACTTGCCGGTTGCACATACTTTTGTGAGAGTTGAATGTGGATCTTAGTTGGTACTTGTATCTTTGTTTTCTTTGCAGGTACATGATCCAGATTGGAGCCTCTATTGCACACTTGTTTGTCATCATTGATTTGCTATTCTATTAGCAAATATTCATTGATTTGATGTTATGGATGGTGATTCCCACATGGTTATTTTGGTTCTAGAGTCCATTTTACAGAGGAGATGATGCCGAAATTTTGACAGCTTTTATGCTAGAAAGGAGCTCTAGTGGATCTTGAAGCTTGTGTGATAGCTTTGGATCTTTGTTTATCTCCATTCACGTGGACTCGGTCACAGGTTGTTCGTGATAGATTGGACCATCTTGCAGGATTTATTCTTGAGTGGAAGTTGTATTGCCATTGTATTTGCATGTATTGCCATTAGTTTATGGGCATATGTATTTGCCATTATCCTTGATTACATCAGTGACAGGTGGTGATAGATTACTCATTGTTCCTTTGATATTGGTTATCTTGTTTGATTGCTCAGTTTCCAGGGGATACTCTGTCGAAATTTTCCCAAGATTTTTTCACATCTATTTGGTCACTTTGGAGATTTGGTGAGCAGGCTTATGCTCATGGTTTTATGTGCATGCTAGATGCATGGTTACGTGACAGGTGGTTCACATGGTTTTCTTCTCCGCAGAGGCATATGTGATGTGATTTATGCATATGGATATGCAGGTGTGATCCTATTGAGGATAGAGTATTGTTTCTAGTCTCTTGTTATATTGCTAGTCTCTTGGATTGCCAGCATGATGTCTTTTCGATTTGATGGCACTGACTTTCCGAGATGGAAAGCTAAGATGTGGCATACATTGGTTCGTGCAGGGTTACACATGTATGTGCATAGAGATGCACAGAGGCCTCGTGACATGCCGACCACGTATGGATATGGATGCATTGGCCAGCTCCACTATCCGATTACAGCTTGTGGATTCTATATATGAGTCTGTTATGTACGAGGAGACGAGTAGTGAATTATGGCAGAGACTACATGATATGTATGCGAGTCCAGCGACTCATGTGAGACATAGATCACATCGACGACTTCGATGTTGGCATTGTGGTCATGAGGGCCATATTCGACGACATTGCTTCATGCGGATGCGACGACGACATCAGAGACATGCATGTGATGCAGATCAGGTAGTGATTTCAAGAGAGTCTATAACAGTTGATTATGTCAGTGATGGTGATATCACTTTCTCCTATGGTTCATCTCAAGATTCCTCTTGTTCATTGGATAGCACACATATGGCTTGGTTGCTTGATGCATTAGCCATTTTTCATGTTACTCCACATCGTGAGTGGTTTTGTCGATTCTCAGGTGAGAATCGTGGACGTGTGCACTTGCTTGATGGTACGACATATGACATTGAGGGTGCAGGAGATGTATGCCTTATACTACCTAGTGGAGCATCACTTACGCTCAGACATGTACGCTATGTGCCTTCATTCCCTATGAGCTTGATTTCAGTTAGCCAGTTACAGGAGAGCAGATGTTATGCATTCCTTGGTGAGCATCATTTTCAGTTGCAGTTGGGACAGATTATGCTTGTCAGAGGTGCTAGGATTCGGCATAGATATCCACTGCAGGTACTTCATGTGAGAGACAGTCTCGTCTCAGTGGGAGTTCAGCCTTATGTGCGATGTGAGACTCGTCATGTCTCATTTTATCTACCTGCACATATGTCTATTGACATTCATGATGCACATGTATGGCAGGATTCAGATGCTCAGATGGATGCATATGTAGAGCATGTTTCGGATGCTCATGATGCTTATATAAAGCATGATTGTTTTGATCATATGGATGCTCATTTGGAGCACACTTTGGATGATCAGTTGGATGCTTTAGAGCGTGATGTGGATACTCATGTAGAGCATTGTGACGATACTCAGTTAGAGTTAGATCATCAGTTTGATCTTTGTGTTGATGTTGTGCAGTTAGCTCATGCGGCGCATGATGATACACTTGGTGTGGTAGAGCACGATAGCTCTCATGGTACACAGTGTATGCCAGAGCATACTAGCTCTCAGGATGTACAGCTAGATATATCCTTGGTTGATAGAATGACTGATTTAGATGTTGAGGAGTCAGCCGTTATGCAGTCATTCTTGGATTCGCTTATGCAAGATGTTGACACAGATATTTCAGGACATGTTGGTCTTGATGATGGTGCTTTGGATGCCTTGGATATAGGCATGGCTGACATACTTAGGTTAGCCAGGATAGCACATGTTTCATCAGCATTCGGGAGTCTGATGTACGAGTTGTTATGCTCGAGACCAGACATTGCAGTTGCTATTGGAGCATTTGCACTTGGAGTTTTCAGTCGTTCGATGATTGACGTAGGCATAGAGAGAGTGGGAGCTTTGCAGGAACTTCATCAGTTCTTGCATCAGTCAGATGTGAGCTCGACTCTTATCGATATGAGTCTAGAGCAGTTTGAGGTGCATGGATACACATTGTTTGAGGCGGTTGGTGTAGGATGATTCGTATGGGTTGAGATCCGGACTCTTCCTGTACATTATTGTATAGTCCTACATCATTCTTTCTATGTGTTACCACTTACGGTCACATTGACCCTTAAGTGGGAGATTGTTGGGGATGTAAGGCTCATGTGACCTTACCCCCATATTCATATATATACATCATATATAGAGTATTGCCTCAAGAGAGATCATTATGTGGGTTTCGAGGCCCCCACGCATGTCCGCGCGTCTCTCCTCTCTTCTCTCTCCCTCCATCTCCTCCTTCCTCCTCTTGTTCTGCACACCAAAGCCCTTCAAGGATGAGACCATAAGAAAGCTACAACAAGAAGTGGAGAAACATAATCAATTGTAGATCGACGGAGACAGTTTCAAGAAGAGTATTCACAATCTCATGCAAGATTACGACAGGCGACGAGTTTATAGAAACACACTACTTAAGTCTTTAACTTTTGCGCACCAATACGCGAGGCATTGCAACCACCTTGACAACCATCTTATGAAGAATTGGTGCAAGAAAGTGCACGTCTTCAAAAAGCAAATGACACATAGAATACCACAATTGAGGTTGTCCAAGCTCAAGGATAGGAATTACAATTGCAGACAAACTTGCTTCAAGGAGCTCAACAAGGGCACAATCCTTAGAGTCATTATCATAGGCGATAACATCTAAGAAGGGGGAAGAGTTGTATAAACTCTGCATTGAAGTTCAAGTCAAAGACCAAAGACAGATCAAGGCTTCTTTTTCTTTTCCTTTTTTTTTTCTTTTTTTTAATTTAAGGAAAAAAGCTGGAAGTAAACAAAAGGCAAATTAAATTTTTTGGAACACCATCTATACTTTTTGTGAATTTCCCTCTTATACTAGACCTCTCATTTTTACGGATGTATTAATTTTTGTTATTCCCAAAAGCATGCCAAAGCTCACATATGTATTTATTCCACTGACCGTAGTCTAGGTAGCTCAATAACTAGTTAGAGTAGCTCTATAATTAGTGACTATGTTAACTATGGTGGATGTTTTGGTGTGGACAAGGCCATTAATTTTTATATAAAGCTCATTGAGGGCTCATTTTTGTAACTTTTTGCCATTGTGAACAGAGTCCATCGTGCCACTATTTCAAAGTCTATTTTCTCCCTAGAACTTCTTTGTTTGGCAAGTCTAAACAAGATATAATGTAGAACTTCTTGTTTCGCACCTTTTGATACGCGACAAGGGAGGGTATCTCTGACACACCAGGGAGATATTTCTTCTAGAAGTTTGCAAGCCTATCAACTTTGACTTTTCACTTGTCCTCTTCCATTTCTCTTCTCTCCATTGCTTTTCCTATTGGTTTCGATGCCCCCAACTGGGTAGGACACTTGGATTGATAATTTGGGTGCTTTAATCAATGACTTTAATATTATCTTTGGAAGGTCAAAATGACCTCTGACACCAAAACAGTACAACATGCTGTATTTGATGCAATGTCTGGATAAAACAATAATACATGTAGTTCTCAGAAAGTCTCAAATGCTCTACAAAATAATCTGAGAAAGAGAGAGCAATGACACATAATTTGCAAGAAAAGTTAATTTGTATCAATAATGGAGTGCAAAGGTGCACGTATAATGAAAGCAAAAGGCATATTACAAAGAGCATGCATAGGCCATACCATTCCTGACCGGAGTGATTGGTAAAAGAGGAGCAGAGGGCTCAAGTTACAAGGACTCATGAGGGGTCGTTTTCTAAGCTCGAGATATGAAAATCGTGTTGGGACAATTGCTTGATAATGCTTAGCTTGGATGTTTTTCAGGGTTCACATTGTAGCTGTGCATGATGCAGTGTAACATGGTAAAACTCCCAAGCACCAAGTGGGATGAGATAGAATTATTTTTGTTTGGGGGAGGGGGAGGGGAGACGGTCTGGTACACATGAGCATGAACTCATAGGAAGCCCTGCCAACTGAATTTCTGTCATTGTTTCTAAGATATCAGGCAGACCCAACCATAATGATGTCTTGCAACAGAAAGAAAGCAGAGGTATGAAAAATTACAGACAAGAAGGCAGCCAAAAATAGGAAAGGCTACAGCAAAATGGGTGTAGCTGATATGGTGTACACACCTATAAACTGTTCACAACTTAGACAAAATTCACCATGTGAAATCTGCATGTCCATTAATATGACTGACGTGTATGTCTGGATGAATCCAGTAAGACCCAAATTCAGCCATAAGAAATGTGCAGCTATGAGCTCATGGAAGCCAAACACAAGAATAAATAACCATCAGCCTCATCATGCATAAGATTGATCAAACATCGTGGCCTTTCCCACTAATGTCAACTGTGCCCAATAATGAGTGTATAACACAGGATAAAGACATGTTCATACACACCCTATGAGCACAAACACACACAAGCTTTTTAGTCATGCCAAACAGATAAAGATGCTGACCTCCTGTAAACGATTCACCTCATCCTGAAGCACCTCCTGAGTGCGCACCTGTGAGAGAAGTTCCTGCTCTTTTCTTGAAAGGAATGAGTTTTGATTTTGTAAGCGTATTAGCTGAAATCACGCAAGCAAGAAATTTACCAGATTGTGTTCATTCATAATGAAACCTTACAAATACTCATACAACAAATAAATTTCAGAATTCACTACACAGAGAAATAATCAAAACTAAAACATGATCATGTTCAACAAAGAAATAATCAGGCTTAACCAGACAGTAACCTACCTCCTTCTGTAGCTGTTCAGTTCCTGTATCATATGAACCAGATGCTAATTCTTCATTTAAGAGCTTCAAATCAGCAATCTTTCCCAATAATTCAGTCTCTTTGTCCATCAAATCTTTCATGCAGTCATTTAAGAGTTTTTCACCTGCTTTTACCTCAAGCTAGACACCAAATGACACAAAGTTTTATAAACTTTCAAACAAACTCATGTGAGATAGAAATATGATAGTCAGTGCCTCACTTCTAAGCATTGTATCCGTTCTTGCAACTCCAACTTTTCTCCTTCCAGAAGTCTAGCCTTTTTTGAAAATTCCTCTTCTTGTCTTTCACAAATCATCGTCTGCACTTGCAATGCAGTCTCCATTTCTTGAAGTTTTTGCATGAAATCATTAATGAGCTTTTGTGATGCATCTAGTTCCTTGGATGAGTCCTCTGCCCTAACATGTGAAGTCTTCTGTGACTCGACCATTTGCTCTAAATTTTTGAAACTCTCTATAGGATTGTCATTCTTCTGTCCATTTCCATTAATTCCAAAATGAGCTTCATCAAGGCTGACCATTAGGCTGGCCTGTTTGACATCCATATTTGAAAAAGAATCCTGCCTTTCTTCAAGAAGATTCTGAATTCTTCTTACCAGTACAAGATTTTCAATTTTTACTTTATCCAACTGAGACTCTAGCTGTTCATTTTTTTCATCACGAGCTGCAATGTCAAGTGCAAGCTTATTGACCTCATTACCAAGCTGTACTAATCCTAACTCCAAATGCATTTGAGTATCCATTTCCTCGTTGAGATTTTTCAGTGATTCCCCTTTTTGTCTTTCCAAAGCGTGTACTTTATCCTCTAATATGACAATTTTTTCCTGGAATTGTTGATTTTGCAATTCTGAGTCATCACTGGGCATTTGAGCCTCAGCTGACTGATCACTTAAAGGCAGCTCAAAAGATTCAGCTTCAGATGATAAGTACTGTCTTGATCCTTTTTTATCTGTGCTTACTCTCACTCTTGAGTCGTATTCCTTGATCCCCAAGCTAGAACCAACATTGTCATATGTGACTTCATTGTGACCTTTTTGGGGTTCTACACTCCTCTTGTACTCTTTCAGTGAGTTTAATGGTGTTCTAATATTGTCTTGCTGGACCATAGTTAAAGCAGGTTTGTCAATTGTCTCATTTTCAGCACTAAATTGTTGCATTGTTTTTCCATCCCCAACTTGAAACTCTGATAAGCTTAAATTTTGTCCTTCTTCCATTACAACACCTCTTATAAATGGACTTGGTTTGTGTCCTACCTTATTCAATGCATCAACTCCAGTACCATCAGAAATCACTGTCTGAAGTTCTCTTTGTGCTAGAAAGAGATCCTCTTCGAGCTTCCTATTTGCTTCTGTTATTCTCTCCACAACTTTGTTGCTCTCCTGTAAAGCATCCTCAACTTCTGTAAGTGCAATAAGCAGATCTGCATTGGAGCTCTGTGTTTTACTAAGCTGCATTTGCAAATCGCCATTGACCTCCTTCTCATACTGGATTTCCTCCTGTAGTATCTTGATCATCCTTCTGGAATCCTCCATCTCTCTTCTGTTCAGACAATAAGTACTGCCTCGAAGTTGGGGTGCAATTTTGAAAGCCTTCAGCTGATCGACCTCTGCCTTTAAATTATCCCGCTCTATTTCAATAGCACAAAGCTTAATATTCAGTTCTGACACATGTTTTGTTTCATGAGCGAGTTTCTGTCTGAAAGATTCAAGCTCTACAGTAAGTTTCCACGCCTGTCTTTCCCAGCGTAAAGTTTCTTCCCTCAAATCTTGAATAGTCACTTCAGCAACTTCCAGTTTCTGCAAGATGTCAGCTGAAACCCATCCTCCATGTTGCTTTGATTCTGGCTTCCATTTTGCATTCATGACCCCAGTTTGTGAAGAAGGATTCCCACTGTCACACTTCTGAACAAGTTTATTATTTTCTTGACAGTTTTGATCTCTTTTCGTATTGGCATATGGCCAATCGAATGCAAAACGGTTTTCCAAGCCATATGGTGGCGTCTTAGCATCATCATTATTTTTATAAATTCCAGGAAAATTGTTCATATCGCTAACAAAATCAGGCAGCTGACCCTCCTGCCACATATTGATAAGATAAATCATATCATATCGCTTTCAAAATAATAGCAATCACAACATGTCATTAACTTCAAGGATCTAGATTGGAAAATCATACATCTTTATATGCTATGAAGGGCACGCCACAGCTCTGCAACCAAAGTTTGCAAATATATTATACAAGAAATCAGTAAACCTTCAAGCTACATCTTTGATCAATTCAAAGTATCAACATGAAATAAAAGTGATAACGCCCTTTGTTGGTGAAAATAGAGCGGTAATTTACCCTGTACTGCCTTTGTGCTGTTGGAGTAAGTGGCAAAACAGGAATTCTTT
Organism: Ceratopteris richardii; assembly: GCA_020310875.1. Classification (NCBI taxonomy): domain Eukaryota; kingdom Viridiplantae; phylum Streptophyta; class Polypodiopsida; order Polypodiales; family Pteridaceae; genus Ceratopteris; species Ceratopteris richardii. The sequence goes on from MU260515.1 coordinate 57,729, forward strand.
TAGCTGCAAGAGAACCTTGACTGTCAGCTGTTCGACTTTCAGATACATCTGAGTAGCTAATATTGTCTTCAGCAACAGAAGATGGACATTCCTGGTCTGAATTTGCACTTCTTTGCTTCTCAATACTTCTATAAACAAGCAAAACAACATGTACACATAAATATACGATTCCATATGATTGAGCCCTGAAACTTGAAAGCACAAACGAACAAGCCAATTAAGAATATACCTGGCTTCTAATTTTTGTGGCACGCAGTGGACCTTCACCTTCAGAAAAATAAGACTGTTTAATTAGAGCAAAGCTTACTGACAAATATGAGCAGTACTAAAGATCTCTAGGAAAGCAGTCTAATCTACAAGGAAACTTGCAGTCCAATCCAAGTGGAGCATGTGAGAATACAGACAGACAGACAGACAGACAAGATTACATACATAATACATTCATACATGATACATCAGACACATTTAGATGCTTACATATGAAATACATACATGCATACACACATTCACGAATACATACATACATATTTCATAACCTAAATGCATGCATACATTCGTACATACATACATGCATACATACATACATTCACGCATACATACATACATATCTCATAACCTAAATGCATGCATACATTCGTACATACATAGATGCATACATACATGCATATAATGAATCTTAATGTAAGCACCTTATATGTTTCTCACCTAAACAATATTATCCATATGCATATGTATTCAGATATTCTTTCAAAAATGGGCCATCAAGACAACTTGTGACATCCATTGTGATGGAGCGAGGAAGTCATCCTATAATGAATCTTCATGATTCGCTTATTATCCCTCACTAACTGAGATGGCCTAGACTTTTGAAATTTCATTTTGGAATTGATTTATTTTCACAAGTCTCAGTATGCAATCCATCTTTCAGCCATGTTACTATGCATATTCTAGCAATATACCTTCACCATTATGGTTTATGTAGACCGGTTTATGTTGACCAAAGTGTCAGAAAACATGATAGCATGTATTGAAGTAGGGTTATACAGTCGGCTAAAATGCACAATGCAGAGCATAAAAGATTTTCACATTTGACTAAAAAAGTGATCAACATACTGTGAAATCCACAGATCAAACTACTCTACATAAAACAGTGTATCCCAAAAGTATGCATGTTCATTCTTCCTTGCTGACGGTGCTGCAGACCAAAGGAGCTGACTTACATGCAAAACCGCGCCGGCATTGCAATTACGCAATGGCAAGGATATTTGCTCAGGACATCCTGCTGTTATATGCTCAGTGAGATCAATTGTAGCCTCTCCTAAAATCCCATCTCGAAGTGAGCCCTTTTGCACATTCATGAGGAGAAAAATTAAAGGGTTATTCAATATATGGGCCTTCTAGAGGCATGCTATTGAAAGGCATGGATGGTGCTTACCGTTTGAACAAATAACTTGTATGGTTTCTTATTGTATTCTCCTGTGGAAGGATTTTGGACTAGCTTGATGGACTCTAAGACGGGGTCTGGCCATTGACAAGAGCCGTTGTGGATGATGCCTCTTGATGTCTTTGCGATTATCCTTCCAGTATTGATGGACAACACTGACACCACTAAATTGTTCCAACCCGGAACTGACACCTGGACATTCACAACCATCAAACAACATGCATTAGCTATAGATGTAGCCACAAACGTCACATTGCCTTGTCGTTAATTATTAAGCCACCATCTCATGCAGCTTTTCTTATTTACACGCTGCATATGAGTAGGAGTTTGATCGACAGCTATAACATATATTTTAGGGTGAAGAATTGTGATATAAGCACTCGACACAACGGTCCACGAGATACAAATTCGATTCACCAGATACGCAAATTCCGTCATCGTGTCAAACCTAGAAATAGGTTCAGCTTGTCAGCATGTGTTATAAATTGGAAACAGCGCGCCAACACGATTTTCATCTAGCGGAATAGAAGTGGGTGAATCAAATATCAGTTGCATGTGGCTGGGAAACACAGGCTTTCTAGTGCCTAGGACTAGTTGTTCCCAGAAGTTCAACCACACGTACGAAGGCTCGCAATACTCGTAGTGCACAGCCTCGCAATGACAAAGATTACACGATAAGTAATGACTCCAGAAATTTTTTTGGAACAGATCTATATGCAGAGTACGCTTTTTTTTTTTGTTTTTTTTTTTTTAATTTCTTATGAGCTTACCCCTGTGACCTGAAAATGAAGCCTGAAATCGAATGTCGACACCTCTGCCTTTCGTTTGGTCAAAGGTTCTACCGCATGCTCCATCAAATTACGATAATACTGCAGGCTCTCATGGGGAATATATGAAAATGGAGCGCGCGCATGGGGAATATATGAAAATGGAGCCGCGCGCTGAATAAACTACAATTTCAAATGAACTCTCTGAAGGTCCAGAAATCCTCCTCCCTCGTTCCTAGGCTCCTTGCGAGCACAGGAACTATTACGCCATAGCGACGAAGACTGACACAAACACGTTCGGAATATCACAACGACAACGTAGAAGTCTGAGGTTGCATCAATGAACTAACGTTATGAGGCTGTCGTCAGAGACGATTGGTTGCTTTGGTGGATGGTATAGGTAATTTCGTAACTTTTTTACACATACGCATTGACTTAGTCTTTTTCCTGCTGAGCTACCACTCAAAAGCTGATACGCGTTTTAATGGTTGAACTTTTGGCGCAGGTGCGACTGTGCTATCGTCACCCAGTCAGCGACATGTGATGCGTTATGTCAATCAGCGTCAACACTAGACAATCTTACGAATTTGAATTTTGCACCAACATTTTTTTTTTTCTTTCAAGGAGGTTGAATCGGCAGCCTATATCCCAGTTTTAACTTTGAAAATACAAGTATAGAAGTGAATGAGCATATTACCCGCAAGACTCTCATATCTAACAAAGCAGAGGTTAAAATGGGTTATAATTGATAGACTAGATTATAATTGGTTTAAAGTGGGTTATAACTGGTAGGCTAGATTATAATTGGTTTACATTGGTCAAATCCATTACATGTCTAGCTCAGGGGATGAACTCTGGACCTCTGCCTTAGGATGCCAAAGCTTTACCAAACCACTTACGAGATGTAAACTGCACCAGACAATCTTTACTTGTATAGGTGTCCATCGTGACGGTGCTCAGTCGCGACTGACTACGTGGAGGCGATCGACAGGCGTGGAGGCGACTGACTACGTGGAGGCGACTGATTACGTGGTGTCCACTGTGGAGGCGATCGACAAGCGTGGAGGCGACTGACTACGTGGAGGGTGCTGTCTACGTGGAGGCGATCGACAAGCGTGGCAGCGACTGACTACGTGGAGGCGACTGACCACGTGGAGTCCACCGTGGAGGCGATCGACAAGCGTGGCCGCTCTGAGCCGCCTCCCTGTCAACCAGCTGCCGGCGCTTGAGCACATGTTTCAGTGCTTTCTTCAGTTGCTGACGGCGCAGCTGCTTCTGCCAGCCGTCCGGCTTTCCCGAGGTTCCTGACGAGGATCTTTTAAAGTATTCAAAAGAGAGGAGAAGGGAAAAGAAAAAAGAAAAGAAGAAGAAAAAAAAAAAAAAAAAAAAAAAAAAGAAAAAGGGAAAAAAAAAAGAAAAAGAAAAAGGAAAAAAAATAATAAGAGAAAGAGTTTGCCGAGGAAAAAAGAAGAAGAGTGCTTCCTCTTTTTGCGGATTGTTTGTGCCTCTCGCTAATTAAATGTGCAACCGCTTTGCTCTGTTGGATGAAGTGCAGGCCATGCGATTGTGAGAGGTCTTCCCCTTGATTGCATTCCACAAGGCCACGAAGAAATCGATTGCTTCGGGAGTTTTTCGCTCTTTTTATTCTCAGCTAGCAATTGGAAATCAAGAAACCGTAGGAAGGGCCATGGATGTGGCTTCATCCTCTCTCGTGAAAAGTAACCGGGCCCCTCCCCCCGGGGAGACCGACATCCTGGCCGCTCTGCTGGAGGGGGGGTCGTGTGCCGCCCCTGGGGCATCCGAAAGTGCTGAATCCCCCATTGTTTCCCTCAGTAGACCCGCAGTTCTATCTGCTCAGGAGGAGCTCAAGAAAGTTTGCCTCGTCGGCCAAGTGTTTGGCCCTAGGCCCCCGCTCGAAACTGTGCGACAATGGCTTCGAAAAGAGTGGTTCCCTCGGGGACTAATTGTTAGCAAATGTCAGTTCCTCCCAGCGAGCCACTTGCTGCTTGTCTTCGAAAATGAAGAGATGGCGTTCCAAGCCCTAAGCGTTGGCACCTGGCAGCTCGGTCGGTCGACCCTGTGCCTATTCAGATGGTCCCCGGACTTTACTCCCGACAAATCGAAATCGCTTCGGTACCCTCTTTGGGTTGAGCTCCCTAACCTTCCTTACTTCTTGTACAACTTCGTGTGGGACATTGTCTCTGCTATCGGCAAGCCACTGGCTTCTCGTGAAGACCTTGGTGGTCTCATCTATGAAGGTGCAAGACACTCGTTCAATGCTAGGTGGCACCCCCAAATCTGTGTCGAGGCCGACCTCAGTTCGCCACTCCCATCAATGATCAAAGTGGACATGGGCGAAGGAGATGTATGGGAGCAGGACATCAGCTACAAAAACCTTCCCAACGCGTGCTTTCGTTGTGGCCAGCAAGGCCACAGGATTAAAGATTGCCCTCTCAGGCAAAAAAACAAGCGCTTTCAAGAAGCCTCCAAATCTGTTCAAGACAACAATGGCGATCTGACCCACTTGACCAAGGAAGGGGAAGGCAAGGGCCTCCTGAAGCCACAAGCTGATGCTGATGGCTTTACTGAAGTTAGAAGAAGAAGGAAAAGAAGCCCTAGGGCCAACGGTGAGAGAAACAACCTGCCACATACCCCCTATAGCAACTTGTATTGCAACCTAGAAAAGGAGATCAATGAGTTTGACTACCCAGGTGGGAAGCTACCTGAGGCAGACATCTTCGACAAAGCCCTAGAGATCCCCGACAATAAAGAAACCCCCCAGGAGGGCTACACTACAAGCAAAGAAGATGGTTTCACCACTAGTAACGAAGACAACATGGATAGTGAAAGTTCCATCATTGGATCGACGATCCCGGAAACGGTGCCGAGCACGGGGCACAAGTCTCCCCAGCAAGGGGCGTCGCGCAAAGGAAAACAGCCCATGGAGTTACCCTGGAAAAGCCCCCACAAGAACAGATTTCTAAGTCGGGAACAGATCCCAGCGAAAAAGAAAGATGAAGCCAAGAGAAGAAAGGACAAAGCTCCCTCCCGCAAAGAGGGATCAATACAAAAATGATTGTCATCTCGCTAAATGCTAGAGGGCTAACCGACCCCTCAAGAGCGACCATCATTGGTCAATGGCTTCGCGACATTAGCTTAAACCCAGACTTTATATGCATTCAAGAGATTAAAATTGACGGAGAAGACCTCCAGAAACGGCTCAGGCAGGTCTCCTCGGCCCATGTGTGGATCCCAACGAAACACCCGCGGGGGTCTGGAGGAACGGCTATCGGTGTTAAACAACTCTGGTTTGAAAAGCTTGAAAACTTCATTGAAGATGTAAGTCACCGATGGATCGCTGTTTCTTTTGGAGCTCCTCTTTGTGCTACTATGGTTTCCTTGTACGCCCCTAACGGGGATTTGGAGAGACGGAACACTTGGGCCTCCTTAGACTCGCTTCCCCACAACGTGCTCATATGTGGTGATTTCAACATGGTGGAGGACCCTATGGACAGATGGATGGGCAAGGGCAGGGTCATCGACAGTCGGGAGAAAGAAACGTGGGACATGACCAAACTTCACTTGGATTTGGCTGAATTCAAAGACTCGAATGGCTTTTCTTGGTCGAATCTCCAAGCGGGCGAGGACCTGAGGAAAGCTAGACTCGACAGATGCTACATTTCTCAGAGTTTTACCCATCAGTGGGGCCATCCTACCATCACGCAACGCACTGACCTCACTATCTCTGATCACTACCCGATCGTTATCACTTTTCAACCTTCCAACAAGATCCGCAAGGCTCCGTGGTTCCATGCCAACGCTTCCACCTTCTCTCTCCCCTCCGTCCATCAAGAAATTGCCGATGTGTGGAAGGTGGCGTTCGCCTCTGGCCTGGCCCCAGCCAAGTGCTGGAGAAATGCGGTCGACAAGTCTCGTAAGATCATGATCAGAACTAAGAAGATGCTCGAGACTGTGCGGCGGGCTCGCAGGGTTGCTCTCTACCACAGACTCTGGCGGCTCGAGGAGGAAGTGAACAAAGGAAAACACCAAGCCCAGAAAGGTCTCCAAAAAATCAGAGCAGTGTTGAGATACGAGGAAGAAATACAAAGGAAAAACTTGCAAATCTTCTTCAAGGAGTGGTGGGCTGGCAAAGCCGACAAACCCACCAAAGAGATGTGCCGTATCCTTAAAAGGAAACACAACAGAGATTCGATCCCCCTACTGCTAGATCCTCTTGGCAATGTATGCAATTCGGAAGAAGATAATTTTGGCATCATCGAAGGGCACTTCACGAGACTCCTGGGAACCTCGAACCCCCTATCCCACCATAGAAGGGACTGTATGGCTGCCATCTCTAGGGTTTCCCCCCGGAGGATTCCACTCAACCTCCACTCCCTGCTCCATGCTCCTATCTCTGAATCAGAAATCATTGAGGTCATTGATGCCCTCCCTCTCGGTAAAAGCCCGGGACCCGACGGACTCACTAACGAGTTCTTTAAATCCTTCAAGCTGGTTGTTGCCACCCCTCTTCGGATGGTTTGGCAAGAAGCGCTAAAGTTTGGTGCTCTTCCTTCTTGTCTAAATAATGGAATTATCAAGTTGATACACAAGAAGGGGGAAAAGAACAGAATCGAGAACTGGCGGCCTATTACGATGCTCCAAACAGGATACAAGATCATCGCCAAAGTCATCGCCAAAGTCATCGCCAACAGACTCTCGTGCCACCTGAGATCTTGGCTTAGTGAGGACCAAAAAGGTTTCATCAAAGGCAGGTCTATCCTGGAAACCATTATGGATATTTGGGAAGGTATTCAATTTGCAAATGAGTCTAATCAAGATGTGGTCTTCCTCAAGATCGATTTTGACAAAGCCTACGACAGGCTAGAATGGGACTATATTCTGCAGTCGCTACAAGATCTCGGATGTAGTCAGAAATTCACCAAGATGATCGCGACCCTTCTTGGAAACGCAACGACCCAAATTAACGTTAACGGCAAACTTTCGAAGGCGATCCATCTTAAAAGGTCTATTAGACAAGGGTGTCCTCTGGCCCCCCTTCTTTTTGCCGTCGCCACTGAGGGGCTGAGCAGACTTGTGGCACATCATGTTGAGGCTGGCAATATCAAAGGCCTCCGGCTGCCTCAAGACCACGGTCAAATCATCATGAGACTGTTTGCTGATGATATGAACGCGTTCGTTCACAATGATAATACTAGCCTGGAGACTTTCTGGAGGTGTCTTGCCACCTTCTGTGATGCCTCTGGATCCAAAATCAACCACTCTAAGACCGCCTTCAGGGCTATTGTGGGACATCATCCTGGCCTTCTCATTGATCATGGCTGTCAAATCATTCCGCAGGGCCAAATCTTTTGACTTCTTGGAATCCCCTTCGGGTTTGGCGTCTCTATGGAGAAGCGATGGAACTGGGTGCTTGCCAAACTTGAAAACAAACTTAACTATTGGAGAGGTATGCAAATCAATCTCGCTGGACGTGCAATGGTTATCAACACGTTCCTCCTCTCTTCTACCATCTATTTCCTTTCATGACCGAACGAGCAAGGCCTGTCCAAACTGAATAGTATTTGTAGAAACTTTCTTTGGACGGGCGATCATAACAGAAGGGGGGTGCCTAAAATCAAATGGGCCATCTGCACTAGCCCTAGAGATAGCGGGGGGCTGGGTATCCTGGACATTGGGTGTATGGCCAACAAACTGGCAGCCAAATGGTTGATTAAGGCTTGGTGCAATAGGGAGGCCTCGTGGGCCAAGCTGATCTTCAGAAACAAGCATGAGTTGGCCCTCATGGGGTGCCCGAACTGGAAGAATCTCGACATCATGACCCTTTCTCCCCGATCCCCGTCTTCCCGAAAGGCTCCAATCTCGTGTGCTCCCTTTGGAAGGGCTGGAATAAAGTTAAAAGCTTCACAAGAATTAGTGAAGACTGGAAGTGGGCGGCCGGAATCAGACAAAACGACTCTATCTGGTTTCCGATACATGGCATCCGGAGTGTGGAGTCGTGGAACATTCAAAATGCCAAGAAGTTATGGAACAAAGGATTCAAAAAATGGAAACACCTCTGGAAACATGACACCAACAGCTGGATCAACTTCGAGGATATTGACCCTCGCATAAACATCTCCTACGAAGAATGGAACACTTTGCAAAGCAGATGCCTCGCTTGGGATCGTCACAAGACTCGCCTTCTCATGGGACACGACACACCGAACGCGCATGGTCTCAAATGGCACAATGGAAATAGCCTACTCAAAATCCCGAACATCAAAGAAACGAATGACCTCCAGATCAGCCTCAACAAGAAGTGGTGCCTGTCTTGGACGCGGCTTCGGTGGGACATGAAATTCATGGGTATCTGGCACCCACTTATAGAGATTAAGAAGTCTGTCCTCTTATGGCAAATTCTTCATCGAGGAATTTGGACCAACCATAAGGCAAGCAAACTTTGTGGGTTCCCTCCTTGGTGCAAACGCTGCCACCGTGCTATCGAAGATGTCCCACACATCTTCCTTACTTGCCCCAACTCCTACAAAATCTGGCAGATGGTTGGAATGAAAATCAGACTTCAGAAACAGCTTAGTTGGAAACAAGTCCTTTTGGGAGAAGCGATTGGCTGCTCTGCGGCACTCTGGAACGCTATCAGAGGGGAAGTCCTGTGGAAAATTTGGTGGGAGAGGTGTGCTCTCAACTTCGGCGATCCCCCCAGGGAGTGGTCGATTGAGAAATCACTATTCCTCCTTGGCAAAAGGATTGTCAACAGTAAGAAATCCCCCCCCTTCAGGCACCATCAAGTCCTCCTGTTGATCAACAACAAGCTCAAACCCAAGTGGGCCCCGCATGCGGGTGACGAGAGGGTGATCAACCTTCTTTGTAATGCAACCTAGGATTCAATCAAGCTTCCCCTGCTTTGTGGGATTTGGGGGGTCCCGTGGGCACTAGTCCCCTTCTATTGTACCTTTGTTTCTTAATTTAATTCAAGTCCGGGAGAGTAGGCTATTGCCGAACTTCCTTTATATAAAAAAAAAAAACTCAAGCTATTCAAAAGAGAGTAGGCAACCATAAAAACAACAATGAAAGAGCAGATAGAAACCATAAAGCGCCTAATACAATCGCTTGAGGCCATAAGATCAGTACAACAAATCATCAACAAGATCAGTACAACAAATCATCAACAGAGTTATATGTTATTGATCTTTTGTGAGGATCACCTTTATTTCGCAATTTGTTATCACGAAGAGAATGAAGCATGCAATACCTCTCAATCATATCACAATCTTTATCAATTTATAAAAAATAAGCATCCTAGCGTGCTCCATACCTTCCCATGAAGAGATGGTAGCATCAAGAATATTCCTACTTTTGATGAGACCTTTTTTCTCATTTTGCATGATTTTGTTCATGATGGTGCTTAATCTTGTAACTAAGGAGGAAGCAAAGATTTTGTACAGAGAATTCATACATGTAATGGATCTTAAGTTACCAAGGTCACGCTTCGATCATTTCTTATGAATAACTATGATAACTCCAGTGTTCACAAAAGGAGGAAAAGAACCTACTTCAATAATGTCTTTTCACATTGAGAGAATATATCAACTAAGAGAATCATGGAGCTCAATGGAAAACCCATTATGAAGTCCATCAATACTAAGAGACTTACCAAGCGTAAAGTTCCTATTGGTTTCTTTGGCCTTATTAGGAAAGAGGTTTAGGTTTAAAAAATGGGTTATTTTAGGAGTAAAAGTGTTCTTTATGAGGAAGAAGGTTTAAATAGTGACCTATTGGATAGACCTCCCCCTTTTGAGAGCACAAAGTATAGCACAAAGTGTTAGGTTGCAGGCAAAATCTATCTGTTTCTATTGACGATTGTAATGGGTAATCATAAAATTGGGCACATAAGTCACAGCTATGTAATTGTTGGAGTTAGACGTCTGCGGAAGCACGCGAACAGCACAAGGAAGAAGAAGAAGCTTGGAGCACAACACACAATACTGAATGTATTACTAGAGAATGCACAAAGATAAGTAGCCCATTAGGGCAATAGGCGTATATACAAGCCGGGGGGAAAAAACCTCCTAAAGAGGGAAAAAAGTGCCCCGACGGTCCTAGTGTGTTCACACACATCACTACCTAAATATCTCAACAAATCCCCCCTGGGAGTGATGCAGTGAACAAGGGGCTGGCACTCATGTATAAGGAAGTGCCAAGCTATGTGGAAATCACTCCACAAAAGGAAGTAAGCCCAAAGCTTTGCGGAAAGCTTCAAACTTCTCCCTAGGCAGAGCCTTCGTGAAAAGGTCTGCAATGTTCTCCTGCGTGGGCACATATGCCAAGCTAATCTCCCTAGCAGAGAACCTCTCCTTGACATAGTGATAATGCACCTCAATGTGCTTAGTGCGAGCATGGAACACAGGGTTCCTCGCAACTGCCAATGCGCTCTGACTGTCAGTGAAGATGGTGGTGGCAAAAGTCTGACCAACACCCAAATCAACCATAAGGCGTCTGAGCCACACACACTCAACAGTAGCTATGAAAGTTGCCCTATACTCAGCCTCACAACTAGAAGTGGCCATAGTAGGCTGCTTCTTGCTCAACCAAGATATACATGAGCTACCAAGCATGAAGCAAAAGCCACTAGTGGGCACACGAGTGTCATAGCAACCAGCCAAATCAGAGTCAGAAAAAGCATGCAAATCTGGCGGTAGTGATCCCCCCTTGGTATAAAACAACCCAAGTAGCCAAGTACCACTCAAGTAGCGAAAGATGCGCTTAACCGACTGCCAATGCTTGACTCCTGGGCAATGCATAAACCTACTCATCTGTGAAACAACAAACTGAATATCTGGCCGAGTAATGCATAAGTAAATCAAGCATCCAACAGCCTACTAATAGAGAACAGCATCAAATGCATCTCCAGCATCATGAAAACTCAATCGTAAACCTGTCTCCATAGGAGTGGCAATAGGCTTACAGTCTTCAAGGCCAAAACACTGCAATAATGTGACAATATATTTTGTTTGACACAAAGCCATTCCACCATCAACTTGCATAAACTGAATGCCCAAATAGTGATGCAAATGCCTCAAATCACATCTCAAATCAGGTATGCAAATCAGCCTTAAAATCAGCAATATGCTTCTCAATAGGACCAATGAGCAGCATGTCGTCAACATGGACAACAATGATCAGAAGCACATCATTAGCACGCTTAACATATAAGGTGCTTTCAGTTGGACTGTTCTCAAAACCATGTGCAATCATATAGGCATTTATTTTCTCATACCAAGCACGAGGTGCTTGCTTTAAACCATATAATGCCTTCTTTAACCTGCACACCTGGTTTTCATGCCCTTTCTGCACAAATCCACGGGGTTGAAAAACATACACTTCTTCATGCACATCACCATTCAGAAATGCAGTTTTAATGTCCAACTGATGTACATTCCAACCATGATGGGCTGCAAGTGCACAAATGCTCCGAACAATAGTCATACGGCATGTAGGCGCAAAGGTCTCATCAAAATCAATGCCTCTTTCCTGTGCATAACCCTTTGCAACAAGCCTGGCCTTATACCTATCAACTGTACCATCAGGTTTACGCTTCAGCTTGTATAACCACTTAGTGCCAATGGCCTTCTTGCCAAGAGGCAAGTCACTTAAAGACCAAGTACCATTCTTCATTATTGCATCATATTCAGATTCCATAGCAGCCATCCAATTTTCTGAATTTTGTGCTTCATCAAACGAAACAGGCTTCTCATCACAGAGACTAGATGCATCCATAACATAGCAATCTGATGCAAAAGAGGCACTATGAGAGCCAGATCGAGTACGATATGAGAGAGGTGCATCTAATTTGCTATCACGCAAAGTCTGCAATAGCCATTTTGGCATAGTTCTTGCCTGCTCAATATTTGTTCTCTCATCAATAAGTGCATCATGTAAATCTACATCAGAAATGGAATGATCTGCATCATCACATGAAACCTGCAAAGGTTGAGAAGTTGCCTCATTAGAACCAGCACTAGACTGTCCACTTGTAAAAAGAGGCAGCAAAGTATCATACATGTCCTTGGAGCTAACAGATGTCTCCTTAGTACATGAAAGCAATGGCTGAATAGCATCCTCCACAAAAACATCACGGCTGACCAGAATGCGTTTAGTTTGTGGATGATCAGACAATAGCCTTTACTTTTAGAACTGTATCCAACAAAAATACATTTTACTGCTTTATCATCCAATTTTTTGCGATGATGTTTAGGCACTAATGCATATGCCAAACAACCAAAAACATGCAAATGAGCAACAGATGGCTTGCAATCATGCAAAGCCTCATATGGAGTGATAGACTACAGTGCTTTAGTGGGACACCTCTTTAGTACATATGTTGCACACATGACAGCCTCAAGCAAGAAACTATGTGGTAAAGCTTGACTCTTGACCATACACCTCGCCATCTCCATGAGTGACCTGTTCTTTTGATTAGCAACTCCATTCTGTTGAGGTGTATACGGCACTATACACTGGTGTTTTATCCCATGTTCAGCCAGAAATGCATTAAAATCAGAAGATATATATTCCCCCCTTCGATCAGAATGGAGGGTGCCCATTTTACATGCTGACAGATTTTCAGCCAAAACCAAAAACTGTTTGAAGCACATGAACACTTCGGACTTTGCCTTCAATGGATATACCCATGTATGCCTGGAAAAATCATCGATGAAAGTCACGAAGTAAAGATAATTCCCAAAAGAAGGTATCTGCATAGGACCACAGACATCACTATGTACAAGCTGCAATTTTTGAGTAGCCCGAACTGAACCATCTTTTGGAAAGGAGGAACGCTACATTTTGCCCAAAATACAACCTTCACAAACATGTTTTCCAGGTGCTTCAAGTTTGGGCAAAGAGGACACCATTTCAGATTTTTGCAGGTGTAGCAAAGTAGCAAAATTCAGATGACCAAAGCGTGCATGCCAAAGCTTTGCATCTGATATAGCCTGAGAATCATTTACTCCACATGCCAAATCATTTACAAATCTTTCATAGTCTATGATCTTATACAGCCCACGACATAAAATGCCAGAAGCAATAATTACATCGCCATTTGAGAGATCATCAACTGTACACCTGTCATCAACAAATTTCACAACCAAGCCAATCTTGGCTAATCAGTAGTAGTCAAAATGATCTTACCAACTCCCATAACAGGACAAGAGGAGTTGTTGGCACATGTAATAGTATTCCCTGTAGGGGCAGGCTCGAGTGAAGAGAAGAAACTGTGCTGCAAGGTAATATGTTTGGTCACCCCACTATCAAAGTACCAAACATCTGAGTCTACTGCAGACATGCATTGCTCATGAGAAGATGGGTCAAAACTGCAAACAGTAGTAAACGCCCATTCTTCTTCCTACACAAGATTAGCAGACTCCGTTTTTGGTGTAGAGGCTTGTGCAACAACCATTCCAGCACCTTTCTTCTTTTCCTCTTTCACAACAAATTTTGGACAATTCTTTATGATATGATCATTCCCTTTACAGTACTTACAAAACAATTTCTGCTTTTCTGATTTTTTCTCATCTTTGTCTTGGTTCTTCGAATGTGCAGCATTTGCAGATTTCTGCTTACTAGTAGAAGAGCTCCATTTTCCTTTGCCCTTTTGACTAGCCAGGAAAGCTTGATCTACAACGCGCATAATGGACCTGTTCTACCTGGACTGATTAACTCCTCAAATGACAAGGCATTTGGATTGCCTTTCATCATCATCAACTGAAGAGTAGAAGCAAAACTCTGATATGAATCAGGAAGACCATTCAGAACGGTCTACACAAGTGAGCTATCTGGTATAACCTCATCAGCAAAAATCAATTGTTCCTTCAAGTCTTTGATCTTTGTTAGGAAATTGTCCATAGAACACCTTCATTCATGTGCTCACTCTCCAACTGTTTTTGGAGTTAAGCAACACGAGCCTCATTCCTAGCTTGGTACAATGTGGTAATTGTATCCCAAGCATCCTTAGCTATTCTACAAGAGCGAATATGAGGAATAATGGCACGTTTGATAGACAAAGCTATCAATGCATGTGCCTGGGCATCGCTGCCATCCCAACGAATTTGCTTTGTAGTAGGTGCAGCAGAAACCGAAGCACGAACAGGAATATGCAGAATATCATCATCTTCAACACCTTCTGCATCAGCTTCAATACCTGCAGTTGTAACAGTTACAGGTGTAATAGGATGTTTTTCGACACCACGCACAATGTTCCACAGTCCTTTTGCAACCAACACATGTCGCATCATATAAGCCCATAACGGGTAGTTCATACCATCCAACTTATCCTCAACAGCCAACATACGGAATACATCACTGCTTTCAGCCATGTCTAGTGACTGAAATACCTTGATGCAGAAAATTGATTGTATCTCAAAAAGTTGAACAGAATTGCCCAGACAAATTCCGCTAGACCTGCAGCAGACTTCGAGACGCTTATATTGGCGAACAGAAACTGGTATATACCTTTGGCACAAAAAGAGGAAATAGCCTACACAAGCACTGCTATAGTGCATTTGGAGGCTGAAACGAGCTCAGATCGCAATTTTGGCACCACAAAGCGAAGATGTTTTGATCTCGGAAACACCTTGAGTATGCTCACCAAAATTCGTGCGATTCTGAGATTGCAAATGGTGGAGTGTCGACGGCGCCCTAGATGAAGTGACGACCTGCTCTGATACCAATTGTTGGAGTTAGACGTCTGCAGAAGCACGCAAACAACACAAGGAAGAAGAAGAAGCTTGGAGCACAACACACAATACTGAATGTATTACTAGAGAATGTACAAAGATAAGTAGTCCATTAGGGCAATAGGCATATATACAAGCCGGGGGAAAAAAACCTCCTAAAGAGGGAAAAAAGTGCCCCGGCGATCCTACAGTGTTCACACACATCACTACCTAAATATATCAACAGTAATCATAGGAGCAAAGTTTGTATGACAATGTGATATGTTTACGATGGTGTAATTCGATACATCATCTGTTCCACGGAGGCATACTCGATCCTATATATCTATTGTAAGTTGGTGAAGCACTATATTCGATGTATTTCGATATATCTACATAAACCAGAAGTTCAGTGATGAAGTTTTTAGAATTGTTGTGTTTGATATCTGCATGACACGATGTCATCGTCCGATGGATGTAATTGAAGTTGTCTGTAATCTCTAAGAATTGACAGGCAAGTTTTCAGAGAGCATGTACGAAATGAAGTGAGGGCCTCCTTTTATAGATTTGGAGAGAGGGTCCTTCAAAAATATCCAATAATTCTCTCAAAAGGACAATGATTACAAAAAGAAGTTGAATGGAAAGGGCTCCCAATTAGATCTTTGAATGCTATAATATGGAGATGCACTCATATGAAAGTAAACTAGAAATGGGGATAAAGATAGGAGTAGAACATTATTTCTTCAACAACCCCTCTATAGCTCCATCTTGAAATGATCAAATATTGTAGAGGTCCATCAAGTAACGAAGTAGAGAAAGTATAGAATATGTCCTCTATATAGAGTTGTTGTTGATGTAAATAGATAATTTCATGAAAAGGTATCCCCAAAATCAAAAAGATGTCCATCATATGATTCCTCTAAAACCTAGATACTCTAAAGGATGTACATAAGGTAGATCCATCAAATGATCCATAGATACTCCATTAAAGAGGTACATGAATGAAGTAAGATCTCAATGGATGATATCATCATCATAGCATACCAATATACTAGCTCCATGTGATCTATGTAAGTAGGAACCACCATATCTTAGTTGTAGCCAAGCTATAATGTATATCAACACAAAGTAAGCTCTAATAAATGAAACATAAAGCATGAAACAATAAATCATTGTAACATGATGGTGTGGACCTATGAAGTCAACTTTGTCATCTTTGTGGTATAGGGAGTGCCTCTACACTTTCAATTCATCAATCCATGAAGAGCAAATATCAACCTCGTTGCAATTAGAGGTGGTAAGCAAATGAGATAGATGGGCATTAAGTATAGTATTTGATGTATTATCTCACATTATCCTCAAAGGAGATCCTTCTTCTACTAAGTTCATTATGTTCCACAATCGATCAACTCCTAGACTTCCATGATCCCTCCTTCCATGATAAGGTTTTGGAATCCGTCCATGGTAGGTGATCAGGAAGACCACCAACAAATGGTTGAGTCCACTCTGCCAACAAGTGATGGGATAGTCAAGTAGCTCACCAAGATGTTTGTCAATGGTCGAATAGAAAGCAAACACAATAACTTAAGACATTCCTCAAAACCAAGTTCTTTTTCATTCACAGTCGCAAACTAGACTATCCGTGTGTAGAAAAAGTTCACAGTCCATGCGCAACGGCGCAATTATCAGGGGCGCGCTCTACCACTGAGCTAATAGCCCATATGCAGGATAGCGCATTGTTGTATCCAAAGTGGATTTGAACTCACAACCTCTTGGCTAAGAGTGTGATGGGCTAACCACTTGCCCCAAAATCCATGGTTGAGGATTACTTCCTAATCCTCCCTCTTAGGTTTTGGTTCAACCATCTCTTGCTTATTACTTTATGACATTTATCCTGCCTTGGTCGATCATTATCCTCAATGATTGCCTCTTGAACTTCTTAGGGCCCTTGAATTGGTGTCCTAACTCTTGCACAGTTTCTTGAACCTCCTGTTCACAACCTTGGTATCTTGAACCCCTTGTTCTCAATTGTAGTATCTTGAACCTCCTTTTCATCCATGCTTGCTATCTCAGCCATCAATCTAACTGGTACCCAAGGAAAGTTCATTTTGAGAGCTTTCCAAGGATACCTTATACATCTCAATCCGGCCTACGGATTGAGAGATACACTCCTATTTTTGTTGGGAAAAAATCTCAAACTGTCATGCACAGACGAGATCTCCAAGATATAGCACCTCCAACAAAATGAAAAATGTACCTTGATGTAGACTTATGATTGTCTACACAACTAGCATAGTCAAAATCTGTGTAACCAGTAACAGATGGTTTCCCTCTACCTAAGCATAGAAACTTGTCCTTAGTGCCATTCAGATATCTCAAAATCATCTTGACCACTTCCCAATGTTTCTTGCCAGGATTAGACATATATCTGCTCAAACAGATCCCACTACAAATGCAATGTCTGGTCTTATAACTACCATAGCATACATGAGACTACCAATAGTAGACTGATAGGGGATTTTGTTCATGAATTCCTTTTCCTCATCTGATTTGGGGCAATCATCCTTGCTCAATTTCACATATGTGGGTAAAGGTGTACTCAATGCCTTTCCACCCTGCATATTGAACCTATGAAGTACTTTGGATATGTACTCACTTTGAGACAAGTATATGCATCTTTTACTCCTATCACGAGTAATGTGCATGCCAAGAATATTTTTGGCATCCCCCAAATCCTTCATATCAAATGTATGACTCAACTTCCTTTTCAAAATTGACAAGTCATAAGAGGACTTCCCAGCAATCAACATATCATCGACATAAAGTATCAAGCATATCAAGCTGCCATCTGAGAATCTCTTTGTGTAGAGACAATGATCCTCATTGCTTCGAGAATAGCCTTGAGAATTCATAAATACATCAAACTTTTGGTACCATTGTCTAGGAGACTGTTTAAGTCCATACAAGCTCTTCTTGAGCTTACAAACTAGACTTTCCTTGCCAGGAACTACATAACCCTCTGGTTGTTCCATATAGATCTCATCTGTAAGATCTCCATGCAAGAAAGCAGTTTTCACATCCATTTGGACTATCTCTAAGTCCTCCATTGCAATGAATCCAAGCAACATGCACAGGGTAGTCATCCTGACCACTAGAGAGAAGATTTCCTCAAATTCAGCACCATGTTGTTGCTTAACACCCTTTGCAACAAGTCATGCTTTATACTTTTGAGAAGCACTATATGATGTGAATTTTAGCTTATATACCCATTTAGATGGTAAAGCTTTCCTGCTCTTTGGAAAGGGTACTAAATCCCAAGTACCATTCTTGTCAATAGAATCCAGCTCACTCTTCATGGCATACTCCCACTTGACATGATCCTTTGTCTGTATAGCCTCTTTGCAGCAAGAAGGCTCACCAGCATCTATTAGCATAACAAAATATAAACCTGGAACATATCTATCAGGTGGATGTGAGACACGTGCAGAGGGTCTCAATGGTTGCAAAATAGGAACATCTATAAACTGATCTAATCGGACATTCTCTTGAACGTCCCTATGTGCAACATTTTTATGCATGCTAACTGGAGGACTAGTATCCTGAAACAACAGTCTTCTCACTTCAGCCTCCATAATGGGTTGTTTATGCATCTTAGACTCATTGAAAATGACATCACTACTTCTGATCACTGACCGTGTTTCACGATCCCATAAGCGATATCCAAATTGTCCATCTCTACCATATCCAAGAAAAATGCATTTCTTTGATTTATCGTTCAACTTTTGTCTAAGATTCTTGGGTATATGAACCCAAAAACTCGAAGATGATCATAATATGGTGGTTTCCCTGTCCATAGGTCTTGTGCCACTTTTAGACCTTTGGCAATACTAGGTGAAAGGTTAATCACATGAACTGCAGTCAATACTGCTTCTGCCCAAAAACCTTGTGAGAGATTTGCATGATGCAACATAGAAACTACTCTATCTTGAATAGTTCTATTCATCCTTTCAACTATACCATTCTGTATTGGGGCATAAGGAGCTGTAAACTCTCTATGAATCCCTCTAGATTGATAGAAAAGTCTGATACTCACCCCCCATTATCTGAACGTAAAGCCTTAAGCTTAGTTCCTTTTTCAGTCTCAACTGAAGCAAGCCATTTTCTGAAAGTAGGGAATACCTCATTCTTCGATTTTATAGGATATACCCAAACTTTTCTGGTAGCATCATCCATGAAAGTGACAAAGTAAAGAGAACGACCTAAGGACCTAGTGGGCATAGGACCACACACATCTACATGAACGAGATCTAAAGGCTGAATTGAAGAGTCAATGTGTGTTCTATGCACATTTCTGGTTTGCTTTCCATATTGACAATGCTCACAAAATGAAAAATCAGAGAAAGATAACACAAGTAAGTAGCTAGAACGAGAAATATTTTCCATTCCACTATAAGATATATGGCCCAAACGACCATGCCAAACACAAGCCATAGGCTATTCAGTAACAGTTAACAAGTGTTCTTTTTGTGATACAAATAAAGGATAAAGTGAGCCAATTTTGGTTCCTTTTGCATTAACCATATTGCCCTTTGATATGCGAAAGGACTGAGCATAGAAGACCACCTTGTAACCAAGGTCATCAAGTTGACCAACTGACATCAAACTGCATGATAACTGAGGTACATGGCATACATTATGCATAGTAAATTTTGAACCATCAATGAACTGCACAATCACATCTCCAATCCCCACAATGTCACACTAGTAAGAGTCACCAAGTCTCACAGTACCAAGAGACTTTGCTGCATAATTGGAGAACCATTCTCTATGTGGTGTCACATGGAAAGAAGCACCAGAATCTAGCATCCACGTGTGGGAATGAGAATCAGCCATAAGAGCCTCAGTTGGCACAGTACTATCAAGTGTCAACACATAATCATCATCAAAAATAGCATTAATTTCTTCAATCTTCACAATTGAAGTAGATGGTGTAGGTAATTGTTTAACATGCCCATCAACATTCTGTCCTTTACCTTTATCATTTTTTAATGCATAACAATCTTTCTTCATATGTCCTTTCTCATGACAATAATGGCATTCAATATCCCTCTTCCTTGATTTACTTCAACTCTTATTCCATTGACCATTCTTTTCCTTGTTGTTGCTCCTTCCACATTGTTGATTCTTTCCTTGGTAAGAATCACGAAAATTATATGCATCTCCACTCTGAGTGCCAACCATAGATTTTCTACAAATCTCCTCACTCAAGAGTGCTCCACATATGTCATCATACACAAGTTTTCCACCATGTGCACTATTGCTAATCGTTGTGAAAAACGTATCCCATGATGATGGCAAGGTGCATTACAATAGTACTACTTTCATTTCATTATCCATATCCATTTTCGAACCTATAACTGAGAGAATATATCATTAAACTCATTTAGATGAGCAGCAACACTATCTGTGTCCTTCATGCAAAGTTCATATAATTTTCTCATCAGATACACTTTATTTGATGTTGTCTCTTTTTCATATGTATTGCATAACTTCTTCCAAAGCTCCTTTACACTTTCACAGTCTAATACTGTAAAGTAAACATTATCTGCCACGTGCAAGCAAATGGTAGACATGGGCATTTCATCTAACTCATTCCAATCATCTTCATGATTCTTTCATAGAGCAAAGTTTGTGCCATCAAATTTTTGGATCTCAAAATGGTCTTTGCCCTGCAAGTTATAACTCCTCCTCGGAACACTGGCACTAGACCCTGATCCACCAGATGTGCTTGAGACCTCTTATGCCATGATGGTAGAGAAGTGAATAGAATGATAATGGAGGTAGAAGAGTCCAAACACTAATGAATAAGTGTATTAATGAAGTAAATCGACCACTGTATAGTTGACAAAACCAAAAATTTGGAAAGATTTTGCCAGAGTAGCCTCTGTAAAATGAGCATATGACTAGTGTCAAAATATCATAAAACTGCAAGTGCTGACGTGTTTACCTGCATAATGAATCACTGAATCCACTGCATATAATCAATTATCCAATAGAAGCCAACTAGGCTTATCGAGCACCTATGAACAACTATAATACATCTCTTATGGCAAGGCTGGGTAAGTCTTCCACCTGCATCACCGAAGAGACCTCGACATCTGGGTGTCTTCCATCTAAGAAAATCTCACACACAACCCTCTTTATCAAACGTAAAAGGCTTTATGCAAAAAACGTAACCACTAATCAATGACCACATGGAGATACATAAGCGGTATCCACAGAATCATACATGGTGTGTATGTGCTCAATATATGCAGTAAAATGACACTAAAGGCCAAGTGCACAACCCAAAAACTAGCCAACAACACCTACAAGTGTCTGCCAACTTTGATGTTTTATGCTCAAAAACCTGCATAAATTTGCAATGGCTGCTCCCACCAAAACTGAAAGCCTTTCGAGAAACCTGTAGTTTTATGAGTGTGGCTGAAAACATAGCCCCAAAGGTTGATATTTATTGTCAAAGAAGTACAAAGAATACTCTTCTTGATTTTCTTGGACCTATGTGAAGAGAACTATGTGCGAAAGTACTTCAAAATGGCTCCAAAAGACACACCAAAAATGCTTCAGAAATAGGCTTTGAAAGCAAAGAATGAAGCTTTGAGGGACCAAAACATGTTCAAAGGCAATGTTAACCTTAGTATTTCCCCTTCTTCAGGCACCAGAAGAGTGTAGCTTAGAGGCAAGAGATTGCCATGGTTAAGCGAGCTCTAGGGGGAATACTACTGGGATGGGTGACCTCTCAAGAAGTACCGGGAACCTCTATCTTTCTCGATCATTGAGTCCTCCCTCGCGTGCAGCCAACGATGCCAACGGTGGCTTCGGTGACTCGGATGACAAGGTATGCCAAGGTCTATGCCTTGGTTGCCGCCTTAGTCGTAAGCCTTGGGGGGGGGGGGGGGGGGGGTTGGGGGGTGCTCGCTTCGCTCGCACAAAAGGAACAAAGCTTTTGCATCGAACTGCTCTGATACCAGTGAAGTAATTTGATGGCAATGCACCAAGTGCACTCTCCTTCTCAAGAGCTCCACAACAATATCCTCGGAGTAGAAAATCAAGCTCCTAGGGCCGCACATGATACTCCGCACAGAGGCTATAGAATACGCAGAAAAACATAGTACACAAGGAGCACAAAGACAAACTTCTTAGGTCTTACAAATGCACTCGAACTTATAGTCTGTGGTTGACCATGCCGCTATATGTTTTATTAAAGAACATATGTAAAGAAGTGTCCAATGGCCATTTGGCCTTTCACATGGACACTAACGGTAACACTTATCCAATAGGCTAACATGGCTCAATCACCAAAATTCTTGTATCTCCCTCATCATTGTCTTCTTTGCATGTGTTATGGCTCATTTAGTAGAATAGTGTCATAACTCCATGTAACCTTGAGAATCCTTCAGCTACTCAAAATAATTTTCTGACCTTCAATCATATACAATCACTTCCATATCCTTGCCAAATTGACAAAGAGATCCCTCTTTAGGTGCTTAGCTCTATTTTGCTTTGTCTTTCTTAAGAAGGTTCCTCTGGAAAAACAACGTAAGGGATAAAGACCCTTTTTCCATTTTGTCCCAATAGTAACTTATTGGGCTAACTATTGTGCATGAAAATGGTTAAACATGAGTTAAGAGACATATATGAAAGTCACAAAGCAAAAGGACCCTCTCCAAAGTGATGTGCAATGCCACATCCATCTACCTCTTGGCTGATGATTCCTTGAATTGTCTATGCTTGCTAAACCTATTGATCCCCTTTAAATTTCTTCCCTTTTTCCATAATGTAACCCCTCTAGCTTCTCGATTTCTTGATCCATTTCTTCATGAATTCATTCTCTACTAATGAGCCACATAGAACTCAATAGGATGATAAAACTCCATGATTTTGAATTGTTTTTTGGACATATAGTCTACAACTTTTATCAAGTCCATGCTAGTTATACATGAGCAGCTTCATTAACACTCAATGTCAAGATCCAAACCCCATCTCCACTTACTGAATATTAAGAGAAAATAGAAACCAACCTAGGTTTCCAAGTCATAGAGAAAGCTTTAGTCCATAAAGGATTCAAACAAGCTTCTCCATCGGTGTGGTTAGCACCTTGCAATAATTTGATGTGAAAGCCTTGTATCACTTAAAATCCATTCACATTGAATTCCTATGTTAGTGGCTTATGTCCAACACTGCTTTCTTATAAATGTACACCTTTCTCAACACAATGTCGTATTCAGGAATGTGTTGTGGAATGAGCACCAAGCACCCAAGATCACATATCTACTTCCATTAGAGTCATATGGACAATACCTCATGAAGCCTACAATAAAAAATTTGAAGGAGTTACAACATAATAGCATAAAAATTCACTTCAACTTGGGAGCATGCATACAAATAAGATTTTCATCAACCAACATGGACCATCGTGGGATGCCACCTAAAGAGCTTGTGTTATTCATTGCATTGCCTGACCTTAGCCTCTTCTTAGACCTTTGTATCTTTTTATCAACTAGAGATTCTCTAGATAGATAGATAGATAGATAGATAGATAGATAGATAGATAGATAGAAAAATAGATAGATACACACACACATACATACACACACACACACACAGATATATATATATATATATATATATATATATATATATATATATATATATATATTCTTGGTTTTGGCTATCATTTCTCAAAGTTTAGAGTGGCAATGAGTTAATGGTGACCATATAGGTTTTCTAGTATCACATTAATTCATTTCTTGTGATGTTTCACACATCAACAAGTGGTATCAGAGCAAAAATGTCTTAGAGAGCAGAAGGCGACAAAGGTACGATAAGTTTTTGAAAATTTTTCATTTAAGTTTGAAAGCTGAAGCATTCAAAGAGACAAGGCATCAAAAGGTTACTTCAAAAGTATCTTCATACACGAAGAACTTCAAAAGGTATTATCCTTTATCCTTTAAGCTCATAGGTTGGAGCAGAAGGAAAGGAGTATGGAAGATCATATCTCCATTGACAAACTGGACAGAGATAATTATCCCGCATGGGTAATGAGAATGGAAGCCTTACTTATGAGTAAGGATCTCATGGTGTACATAACAGATAAAGAAGAGAAGCCAATATTTGAAGATGAAAGCCGACCAAAGAAAGAAGAACTGGATGCTTTAAAGCATTGGCAGAAGAAGGATGCAAGTGCAAAAGCTTACATCTACAATACAATCTCATATCATTTGCTACCACACATCAGAGGATTGGAATCATCTGAAGATATATGGAATGCATTGGAGTACCAAAGCAGGGAAAGCAAACCTATGGTCAGAGTTTACAACATTCAAGAAGAAGCCAAGTCAAATTATTAGTGATTATGTCACTAAGATGAAGGATCTAGCAGATAGTCTTGGATCCATAGATGAAGATGTTGAAGATCATAGATTGATTGCTCAACTACTTGCAGGTTTGAGAGGAGATGAAAGGTGGAAACCTTTTCTATCTTGTCAACAAAACTTTCTTTGAATCATTTTGTTCCATATTTGAATCAATTGCTTGGTTTGATTCTCACATTTGAGCAAGACTTGAAGGGAGATGGAGATAAAGGACAAAGTTTTGCAATGTACATGAAGAACAAGAAGAAAGGAGATAAAGGTAAAGCAAAGGATGAAGAAGAGTCAAGTTCTCAAGTTTATTATGCAAGAGGTAGAGGCACACACAGAGGAAGAGCAAGAGGCTTTGGAAGAGGAAGAGGTAATCAGAATAACAATAAGAAGGCTTGTTGGATCTGTGGATTGAGTAATCATTTGGCTCATGACTGTTGGCACAATCAATAAGGATCAAACCAAATTCAAAACTACAATAACAGAGGCTAAGGTGGAAGATATCAAAGTTATTTTCAAAGAGGTAGACAAAGTCAAAGAGGAGGCTATGGTAGAGGTGGAGGAAGAAGTTGGGGACATAATCAGTCCTACAACACAACCTACTACAATTATGCAAATGACACAGAGAATGAAGGTCATACATCATTGATGATGAACTCAATCAGCACAACAGATAAAGAAGATCTAAAGGTATTTTACATTGACTTTGGATGTTCTAATCATTTTTCAGGAAACATAGAATTGATGTCAGAATTGGAAAAAGCCATTTCTAGTCATACAGTTCAAACACGTGATAATACAAGACATAGTGTACATTCAATTGGAAAAGTGAAATGCAAGAGTGGAATAGATTTGCTATCCAATGTTTTGTATGTTCCCACAATACCTAAAAACTTGATTAGTGTGGGACAGATAGTTGAAAAAGGTTTTCAAGTTAGGTTTACAAATGAAGGAGTATTTGTTGAAGATCCAGAGAATGGATATAATCAGATTGTTTGTGGTAAGAAAGAAGGTAGACTCTTTACTTTAAGAGTGCAAGGAAACATTGGTCAAGCTTTGCTCACACATGGTGAAGGAGTGATTATAGAACTTGATCTCTAGCATAAGAGATTAGGTCATTTCAATGAAAGAGGAATTAAAGCTATGATTGCTAATCAGTCTGTACTTGTACTACCAAATGTGTAGAGTCAACATATGGTTTATAAATGTGAGGCATATCAAATGGGTAAAGCACATAGGTTACCATTTCAGAAGAAAGGTTTCAAACATGATGGAGTACTAGAGCTCATTCATACAGATGTATGGGGACTGAGGTCTGATGGAGGGGGAGAATACTTCTCCCAAGAGCTCAATGATTATCTTTGGAATGAAGGTATTAAGAGAGAAATAACTTGTAGGTATACACCACAACAAAATGGTGTAGCAGAAAGAAAAAATAGGACTTTGGTTGAGTTTGCTAGAGCTATGTTGAAGGAGAAGAATTGTCCAAATTATCTTTGGGCTGAGGTTGTAAACAACTACATATCTTGTGAATAGATTACCATGTGCAGCTCTCAATGGAATGACTCCATATGAAGCTTGGTGGGGTAAGAAACCAACACTAGATCATTGTAGAGTGTTTGGATCAATTGCATATGCTTATGTGCCATCACAACTTAGAAATAAACTTGAACCAAAGGCAAAAAAATATGTGTTCATTGGTTATGATGAAAAGCAGATGGGTTACAGGTTGTGGAATCCTCTAACCAAACAATTTCTTATTTCTAGAGGTGTTACATTTGATGAATAGAAAATTTGGTATTGATGGGAAAAGAGAGTCTTAATCTCCAAAAGAACAAGCTATCCTTGATATTAGAGCACCTCTATATCAAGAACAACTCAAAACCTTTACCAATTTCAAGGACCTGTACTGGATTATCAAATTTTGAACTAACTGTGAAGAAAATCACTACTCATAAAATTCTGATGCACATAACTCACACATTGACTAATCAAATGTGTAAAGTTTCTAATGAGACTTTGTACAAGGTGTTTTTCATAGATTATGCACCTTCCCTAAGTCAAATCATCTCAAAAGACTCAATAGATCTTGAGAAATGATTCAAACAATCGACCTATGTCTAAAGCTGTATTTCTCTACAATTGACTTTGACACCTATAACTTTTAATGCATAATTTTCTCGAACTACAACCTGTTTATTCAAATGCTTTTAGCCATAGGTAGCTTACCTTCTAACTTAAAGAATGAGTGCTTGGTTGCTCAAAACCTTACACTGTGGAAGGAGAATTGACCAAAACATCAGCATCAAATTTTGTGCCTGTTGCAACTTCACTTTTTCACATTTACACATGTAAATGTTCATACTCTTAATTCTCTCAGCCTGATCACAATTAAGATCTAAAAACTTGTACAGAGTTCAACCAACTATAGACTTAGACTTGTACAAAAGCACTTCACAAAAGATTAGACACAGAAGGAGTACTCAGCAAAAGATCGGGCATAATTTTTCTTGTTCTCTAAAAAATTTACATCTAAATGATGAGAGATCTTCCTCATTTCTAAAATGTCTAATGACTCTTACAACTTCTAATTCTTCTCATCTCATGCTCTCTCATACTTGCCCCGACTTTCTACTTGTATATATAGGCATATATGTATGACCATAACAAAGGTATAAGTGATCTAACTACAAACTAATGTACATATGTATACAAGTCTTCATTTCTTGAATATGCTCTATCTTCAATCTTCATTTGTTGATCTTTTCTTCATCCTTTGACTTCAAGTCTTTATGCAAAACATCAATTGGTGGTTGACTTGCACCAACAACTCCCCCTCAATCATCAATTGAGGTTTTCTCTATCTTGTTTATACCTTCCATGTCTTTGAATCTTTGTAGCTTTGGTCCATCCAAGCTTTTGGTTAGCATATCTGCAATCTGATCTTTTGTTGAAGCATTTATGACTTCACTCTCCTTGTCAATCACCTTCTCTCTTAAGAGGTGATACTGAATCTCAATGTGTTTAGTCTTGGCATGAAAAACAGGGTTAGCAGCCAGATACAATGAACTCCTATTATCTCCATGAATAGTGGGTGTACTCTGAATGATGTCAAAACTCTTCATGAGAGTCTTCAACCATATGAATTCCTTTGCAGCTTCAACCATACCTTTATACTCTGCCTCTGTAGATGATAAAGCAACTGTATGTTGCTTCTTAGAACACCAAGAGATTAACTTATCTCCCACATAACACAAGTATCCATATGTTGATCTCCTATCATCAGGATTACCTACCCAATTTGTATCACTATATATCTTGATGTTTGTATCTTATGTAAAACCATAATGCAAAACTTCCTTGAGTGTACCCTTAATGTATCTTGACACTCTTTGTCGTGGCAATCCAATGTTCTTTCCAAGGACAATGCCTAAATTGAGACAACACTCCAACTGGATATGACAAATCAGGTCTAGTTAATGTAGCATAGAAATAGACTACCAACCAGACTTTGATAAAGTTCCATATCCTTGAATTCTTCTCCTCCATATCTGCTCAATTTATGATTCACCTCCATTGGAGTAGGTGCTACACTGCAATCTTCCATTTTAAACTTGATCAGCAAGTTCTTCAAATACCTTTCTTGAGTTACATACACTCCATGTTGAGTATATGAGATCTCCATGCCCAAGAAATATGATAAGTCTCCCAAGTCACTAATCTTGAGCTCTTTCTCCATTTGTTTCTTGGGGATTTGAATTCCCTTCTCATCTGCACCTGTAAGGATTTTATCATCAACATATATGCACATGTAAATGAACCCATCATCACTTGCTTTGACAAGCAAGCTACTATCCGCTTTAGATACTTGGAAACCAAGTTCCTTCAAGAACTTCACAAGTCTATAATTCCATGCCCTTGGGCCTACTTCAAACCATACAAAGCTCTCTTGAGCTTACATACATATTCGGAATACCTTTTATCTATGAACCCTTGTGGTTGCTCCATGAAAACATCATCTAAAATATAACCATTAAGAAAAGCATTCTTCACATCTAATTGACATAATCTCCAACCTTTACATGCAACAATGGCTATGAGTGTCCTGATGGTTGTCATCTTTGCCACAGGACTATCTCCACTTCTTGAAGTTTCTGGTTCATCACATTCTGGATCAAACCTTGGGACTTCTTCAACTTCAACTTGTACTTCATTGTTCTCTTCTTCATCAAATATTTGAACCTTTGATTTACCTTTCTTCCGATTCAAAACTTCTTCATCACCTGCATGATTATTGATTGTACCTGCATATCAAGTACCTTACTCATCAAATGTAACATCCTTTGATACAAGAAATTGCTTTGTAGATGGACTCCACAACCTATATCCCATCTGCTTATCATCATATCCAATGAACACATACTTTTTAGCTTTAGGTTCCAATTTATGACTCAACTGAGATGGCACATATGCATAAACCAAACATCCAAATACTTTGCAATGATCTTAGGTAGGTCTCTTACCCCACCATGCCTCATATGGTGTCATACCCTGCGAAGCTTTACATGGTAACCTATTAACCAAATATGTAGCTGTATTTACAGCCTCAACCCACAAATAATTTGGACAATTTTTCTCCTTCATCATTGATCTTGCAAACTCAACAAGAGTTCTATTTCTCCTTTCTGCTACACCATTTTGTTGAGGAGAGTACCTTCAAGTAACTTCCCTTTTTATACCTGCATTCCATAAGTAATCACTGAAATCATTTGAAAAATACTCTCCCCCTCCATCTGACCTTAGTCTCTTCAACTTTTGACCTGTGATTCTTTCTTCATACACATGGTAATGTTTAAATGTATTGAATACCTCTAATTTATCTTTTATCACATATATAGTGATCCACCTGGTAGCATCATCAACGTAAATCATATAATATCTTGAACCATTTATACTGAAATCCTTTGATGGTCCCCACACATCTGTGTGTACCAATTCAAGCTTCTCTGAATACTTGAAACCGTGCTTAGAATATGATTGCTTATGAGCCTTACCTAATTGACATGCCTCACATATGTATGTCATATGTTGACCTATAACATTAAGCAATCCAAGCACTGAACCATTGTTAACCATATCCTTAATACCTCTTTCATTGAAATGTCCAAGCCTTTTATGCCAAAGATCTAACTCTGAGATCTTATGTCCTCCATAAGTAAACAAGGCATGACCAACATTACCTTGAATCTTCAATGTGAAGAGCCTTCCTTCTTTCTTCCCTGAAACAATTTGTTTATACCCATTGCTAGGGTCTTCCACAAAAACTCTATCATTAGTGAACCTTACTTCATAACCTTTTTCAACAATTTGCCCTACACTTATCACATTCTTTGGAATTGTAGGAACATACAAGACCTTACTCAGAAGAGTGCTTCCATCATTGGCCTTCACTGATCCAATTGACTTCACATTATGCTTTGTATTATCACCTATTCGAACTACATGATTAGTTACCTTATTCTCCAAATTAGTCATCACAGCTACGTTACCACTCAGGTGATTGCTACACCCTGAGTCAATGTAGAAGACTCTCTGGTCTTCACTTTGTCTTTCACAAGTTGCATTCATAATCATGGTTGAATCCTCATTCTGATGTGAAGCATGATTGTAGTAGGTATTGTTGTAGGATCGACTTTGGAATCGTGTACCTGCATTTCTTCCAAGCTAACCTCTACCTCTAAAATTACCTCTTTGGTTTCTACCACCTCTTCCTCTTGAATTAAAGTTCCAATTATATCCTCCATTATTCTGATTATTATGCCAACAATCATGAGCTAAATGATTTGTCTTACCACAAATCCAGCAAGCTTTGACTCCATCTTTATTGCTTTTGCCTCTTCCTCTACCTTTGCCACCTCCTCTTCCTCTTAGGAAGTTGGCTTGGCTAATTGTACCTTCTTCTTCATTTAATTGTTGCTTGCCTTTGCTATTCTTCTTCTTGTCTTTTGAATACATTGCTTGACCTACACTCTTATCACCATCACCTTTGACATCCTGCTCAAAAGTTAGCATACGTCCTAGCAACTGATTTAAATCAAGAGTGAAATGATCTAGTGACAATTTAGTAGACAAAATGAATGGCTTCCATTTCTCATCTCCTCTCAAACCTGTGAGGATTTGCCTTACCAATTTATCCTCCTCAATATCTTCATCAGCTGCTCCTAATGCATTTGCAATGTGCTTCATCCTTGTTACATAATCAGAAATGGATTGAGAAGCTTTCTTTTTAAATGTAGTGAATTCTGCCCACAAAGATGCCTTCCTTGACTTTGTAGTATTTTGGAAATGCTTCTTCAAATCATTCCATATGTCACTTGCACTTTCAAGTCCTCTAATATGAGGTAACAAGTAGTCATTAACTCCCATGTAGATAATGCTCCTTGCTTGAGCATCTCTCTCCAAGTCTTCAAATATGAAAGTTCATCCCTAGTTGGAACACTAGGATCTCTAAATTCTGGTGTTTCTTCTTCACCTATAATGTATTCTGCCAAGCCTTTGCTCATAAGATGAGCTTCCATCCTCATTGACCAAGCTAGATAATTTTCTCTATCCAATTTCTCTATCTGAAGAGAATCTCCTATCCTTTCTTCACCTGTGTATTAAATTCTTCAAGGTTTATGAGAAATAAGTGTACCTTTACTTAGAATGAAGTTCCTTTTGATCTTCTTCATAGCTTCAAACCTCCTTCTCAAGCTTTCTCTTTAAAATTTCACCTTTTGAACCTTCAAGTGTTGATTTCTCTATGACTGCAGCAGTCGCGGTCCTCTTTTCTTCTATTTTGATGATTCTTGCTCTGATACCACTGATGGAGAGTGTTAATCTCCAAAAGAACAAGCTATCCTTGATGTTAGAGCACCTCTATATCAAGAACAACTCAAAACCTTTACCAATTTGAAGGACTAATAGCAAATTATCAAATTTTGAACTAATAGTGAAGAAAGTCACTACTCAAAAAAGTTTGCTGCACATAACTCACTCATTGACTAATCAAATGTGTAAAGTTTCTGATAAGACTTTGTATAACGTGTTGCCTATAGATTGCACACCTTGTCCAAGTTAATTATCTCAAAAAACTCAGTAGATCTTGAGAAATGATTCAAACAATCCATGTCTAAAACTATATTTCTCTACAGTCGACTTTGACACCTGTAACTTTTAATGCATAGTTCTCTCAAATTACAATGCATTTATTCAAATGCTTTTAGCCATAGGTAGCTTAACTTCCAACTTAAAGAATGCATGCTTGCTTGCTCAAAACTTTACACTGTGGAAGGATAACTGACCAAAACATTAGCATCAAAGTTTGCACCTATTGCAACTTCACTTCTTCACATTTACACATGTAAATGTTCCTACTCTTAATTCTCTCAGCCTGATCACAATTAGGATCTGAAAACTTGTACAGAGGTCATCAAATATAGAATTAAACTTGTACAAAAGCATTTCACAAAAGGTTAAACATAGGAGTACTTAGCAAAAGATCGGGCGCAATTTTTCTTCTTCTCTAAAAAATTTACATCTGAATGATGAGAGATCTTCCTCATTTCTAAAATGTCTAATGACTCTTACAACTTCTAATTCTTCTCGTCTTATGCTCTCTCATACTTGCCCCTACTTTCTACTTGTATATATAGGCATATATGTACAAGCTCATGACCATAATAAAAGTATAAGTGAGCTAACTACAAATTAATGTACATATGTATACAAGTCTTCATTTCTTGAATATGCTCTATCTTCAATCTTAATTTGTTGATCTTTTCTTCATCCTTTGACTTCAAATCTTTATCCAAAACATCAATTGGTGGTTGACTTGCATCAAAAGGTATGCAGATCAAAGTCATACAG
>MU260515.1:95000-100000 GCA_020310875.1 Ceratopteris richardii
AAAGACGAGTACATAAGGAAAAACCTAATGTCTGCGTTTGAGTGAGCTAGCAAGGACGTTGTAGCGAAGCTGAGAGAGTGCTTCACTCTCAGTAGATATATCACTCTCGGTAGATAAATCTAATAAAGCTCAATGAAGTGTTCCTGATATATACCGGCGTGACCACTATACAGGTCACTCTCGGTAGATTAATCTAATAAAGCTCAATGAAGTGTTCCTGATATATACCGGCGTGACCACTATACATGTGAGAGAAATGAAAAAGTGATACGTGTCATCCTGGATCATCACATGTTGAGCTTGATATCTCAACTCTCCCGCTCAAGCTCAACGCCATGTCCTCTAATTCAAGCATCTTCTGAAACTCCTTCAGCTGCTTTGCTCCAAGTGCTTTAGTGAAAATATTAGCAACCTGCTCATCTTTTCTCACATAAACAAGATCAATATCACCTGCTAACACCTTCTCTCTGATGAAGTGATAATGTACCTCAATATGCTTTGTTCTAGCATGAAGAACATGGTTCCATGCTAGCTGTATGCTGCTAAGAGTATCACAATAGATGGTAATAGGCTTTTGCACTTCCACACCTAAATCTACAAGTAGCATCTCTAGCCATGATGCCTCACATGCTGCCATTGCAGCACCTCTATACTCAGCTTCTATACTCGACAAAGCAATAATGGGTTGCATCTTGCTGTTCCATGTAATAGCTGCACCTCCAAGTGAGAATAGAAAGCCACTAGTAGATCTTCTATCTAGAATACTACTAGTCCAATCCGCATCGGTGTATCCATGAACTTGCAAATCTACACTAGCTTCATAAACAATGCATAATCCAAAGTAGCACTCACATAACGTAGGGTGCGCCTCAAAGCATCCAAATGTGGCTTCGTGGGAACCTGCATAAACTGATTTTCAAGTCCAACATTGTAGCTTATATCAGGCCTTGTAATTGTGAGATATATAAAACTTCCCACAATTTTCCTGTACATAGTAGTATTTTCCAATGCTTCACCTGATGCAGTATCCAACTTCAAATTCTGATCTAATGGCATAGAAATTGGCTTACAATCAGCCATACCATACTTTTGCAGCATATTCAAGGCATATTGCCTTTGCGACATCCATATACCTGTTTCTGTATGTATAAACTCAATGCGCAAGAAGTAGTGCAACACACCAAGATCTTTCATGTCAAATTCCTACATAAGAAGTTGCTTTACCTCTTTAATGCTTTCTTCATTATCACCACCTACAATCAAGTGTTCAACATAAATAGCCTTAATTGTGATGCCATCATCACCCTTCCTTGCATATAGTGAATGATCTGCATCACACATAGAAAACCCAATGGTGGCTAAGTAATCAGCAATCCTTGCATGCCATGCATGGGGAGCTTGCTTCAGCCCATACAAAGCCTTTTGCAACCTGCAAACATATTCTCGATGCTTTGAATCTTCATATCCTTGTGGCTGGTCCATGTATACTTCTTCCTATAACTCACCATGTAGAAAAGCGTTCTTCACATCCATCTGATGCAAAGTCCATCCTTATGTTGTAGCTAATGCAACAAGTGTTCTATCAGTAGACAATTTAGCTCCAGGACTGAATGTTTCCTCATAATCAGTGCCATAATTTTGTGCATATCCTTTTGCTACCAAACGTGCCTTATACCTGCTTATGCTACCATCAACATTGTGCTTTACCTTGTAAACCCACTTGCAGCCTATGGGTTTCTTTCCTTGTGGCAATGGAACCAGCTTCCATGTATCATTTCCATAAAGTGCAGCCATCTCCTCATCCATAGCTTTTTCCCAATTTGCATTTCCAATTGCATCTTCAAAAGAAGAAGGTTCAACATCTTGTATTACCTTTGTCATGTAGGCACAATGATGAGCCATGTAACTATCATGTGTCAGTCATTACACTGAATTCCGCATCCTCCCAGATCTTCTTGGTCCTAGGTCACTTCTCCTTGTATCATCTGCATGTGCCTTTCTTACTTCCGGAGTCTTCACAGAGGGCAATCCAAGTTCCTCATCAAGAATCTTTTATGAACCGCTTGAATCTCCATCGTCTTCAAAACCTACACATGTTTTATGACCAATTGAAAGCTTTCCTTTACCTTTCTTGGATGTATTTGATGAATTTGCTGGATTGAATTTCCACGCAATCTTCCACTCCATAGATTTGAGTTGGAACTATTGCTTGGTGATGCATCCAGTCCACTCAAAACTTGAGATTCTGCACTTGAGTTTTCAGCATTTTCTTTGTCATTTGGTTCAAGATTGAGTCCTTCTTTGGCATTTGCATAGACGTTTGACATTTCATCAGATACAACATCTTTGCTCATGTTCACGTGTCAAGTGAGTGGGTTATAACATTTATATCCCTTTTGCTCAAGGGAGTATCCAATGAAGACACATTTTTTTGCTTTTGGATCAAGCTTCGTCATCAACTCATCTGGAACATGTACATATGCAATACAACCAAAAAATTTTCAAATGTGATAAGTTTGGCTTTTTGCCTGTAAACTTCTCTTCAGCTGTAACTTGATGTATAGCAGTATTCAGAGTTTTGTTCATGATGTATACAATAGTATGAATAGCGTCTGCCCAATAACAATGAGGCATACTTTTCTCAGCCATCAAGGCTCTTGCTATTTCTACAATATGTATATTTTTGCATTCAACAACATCATTCTATCGTGGCATGTACCTGCGTGAAAACTGATGTTGAATTCCATGATTTTTTAGAAAATTGTTGAACTCATTTGACATGTATTCACCTCCTCCATCAGATCTTAATGTTTGAATATACTTCCCTGTTTGCTTTTCCACCATAGCTTTAAAAATCTGGAAGTTAGTGAACACCTCACTCTTCTCTTTCATGAAATATACCCACACTTTTCGTGTATGGTCATCAATGAAAGTAACATAAAACCTGGAACAACCCATAGATGTGGTCTTTGTAGGACCCAAAACATTTGTATGTACTATTTCTAGTATGTTCTCACTAACATGCTTGTCATGTGGAAATGATGCTCTTGACTGTTTTCCAAATTGACATGCTGCACATACCTTTTGCATCTCTGCAACCTTGAAATTTGGTAGTCCATGGACAATCTCCTTTGACTACATCAATTTTAGCCTTTGCAAGTTTGCAAGTCCAATCTGTTTGTGCCAGATCTCTATATGAGCAATGACTCCTACACCTTTTGCAAACATGGCTGCATTCATTTTGGGAGTTTTCACATTTAAGGTGAACATCCTACCCACTTTGTTTCCTTTGGCAATCAATCTTCCATCCCGTTTGTATTCTTCTACATATAACCCATCAACATTGAACCTAACTTGTAATCCCTGGTCAACCATTTGTCCAACAGAAGCCAGGTTCTCTATTATATTTGGAACATTCAGCACATCATCAAGATGTTTTACCTTCCCGTCCTCCATAGACAATGCTATGTTTCATGTATGCTCGATAGGGTGTGATGTGTTATTACCTATTTCAACATATCCAGTAACTGGCGATTTCTACAAAGTACTAAACCATTCGGCATGATTGGTCATGTGATTTGAAGCACCTGAATCAACATACCAGACATTATCATTCGATTTTGAAACACCAACAGACATTGTATTCATCATGTGATGTTGAACCATGAACAACTTCTCAAAATCATCTGCACTTGTGGCTGCATATTTGCTTTGCTACCTTCTATTATTTTGATTCTTCAACCTGCAATCACATTGAAAGTGTGCAGGTTTACCACAATTCCAACATCCTTTACTGTCATTACCTGAATCATTTTTTTAGAAATTTCTGCGATCTCTTTGGCTCCCCCTGCCTCGAAACTGTCCTCTTTCTCCTACATGATTCTGTTGTTGACCTTGGTCTTGGTTATTGTTTCCTCTTCCACTTCCAAAAACTCTACCTCTGCCTCTTCCTCTGCCAGAGTAGAATACTTGCTCAGAACTAGGTTTTCCTTGGGAGTTTGAATCCTCACCAAGATTCTTTTCTTCAATAATCAGCATAGATACCAGATCAACAAAATTTGGAATATTTTCCCTAGCCTGTATAGAAGTTTTGAACTTCTTATATGCGACTCCTAAACCATGAAGGCACACTTCCACCTTATCATCATCATCTATGTTCACGCCAATAGATGCAAGTGACTCACATATGCTTTTGATCTTTAAGGTGTATTCACTTACCGACATGCCCTTCTTCTCCAATGTATGTAGCTCGTTCTTGAGTTGTAATTTCCATGCCTTTGTATTGGTCTCGTACAATGTGACAAAACTTTTCCAAGCCTCTTTCAGAGTCTTAGCATCCTGTATGTGTCCAATCATGCTATCCTGTATGCTAATAGATAGCCAATACATTACCTTTCATGCTTCTTGATTCCATTCTTCATATGATCTTAACTAGTCTGCAGTCTGATTCCTCTCTGGTAACTATGGAGTGTTTTCGTTCTCTCCTTCAATGTACTTCCAGTAGCCTTTTCGCATCAAGAAATTTGTCATTCTGAATCTCCAAGCATGGAAGTTGTTCTTGTCCAGGTTATCACTCATAAGCTGACTCATTCCATCTACGTTTGCCATTTCTGCAGCCATTCACAACATTGCAAAACACTACAAGTAGCACTTCTGCTTGAAGTCTATTGCACTATGATGTGATAGTTCGATCTCAGAAAAACATAGTTTTTGTGTATCAACAGTACACAGAATCGCTTGAAATTTTGGATATGGAATAGATTAGCATTGCTATACACGGTGCAAGTTATAGTTTTTGAAATTGACCTGGTTATTTTGTGGGCCCTATCTTGCAAGCTCAAAATGGAGGTCGCAAAGGCTCCGAAACTTTAATCTGACAAAAACTACCTTCATGCCAATTTTTGTAGCAATCTAAGGTCGTTTGTGAATTTCCCTTTCTCCACACCTTCTCGCATACTCTTCATCGTCCGTCTTCTCCATGAGCTCTCTACAGCCACAGT
>MU260515.1:120000-122500 GCA_020310875.1 Ceratopteris richardii
TCCTAAAAGATTCCTTTTGTCTGTTTGAGTAAATAGTATGCTTTCTAGGTTTTTATTTTTCTTAGCTCATGAAA
This sequence comes from Ceratopteris richardii, assembly GCA_020310875.1. Taxonomy (NCBI): domain Eukaryota; kingdom Viridiplantae; phylum Streptophyta; class Polypodiopsida; order Polypodiales; family Pteridaceae; genus Ceratopteris; species Ceratopteris richardii. Next base: position 120,075 of record MU260515.1, read on the forward strand.
TATAGATCCAATGAGGGTACAACTCGATGCCAGGCATCGACTTAATGGTGTAAGTCGATGCCAGGCATCGACTTTTAGGTGCAAGTCGATGCCACGCATTGAGTTTGGGATCCAACTCGATGCCTGACATCGACTTGCACCCTCAAGTTGATGCCTGGCATCGACATTCACTTAAATTCGATGCCTGGCATCCAATTGCACCGTCAAGTCGATGCCTGGCATAGACTTAAACCCTCAAGTTGATGCCTGGCATCGACCTGGAAGGTCAATGCCTGGCATCGAATGTGGCCTGAAAGTCGATGCGAGGCATCGACTGTGTGCAAGTTGATGCCAGGCATCGACTTGAGGATGCAAGTCGATGCCAGGCATCGACTTGAGGGTCCAAGTCGATGCTAGGCATCGAGTTGAGGGTGCAAGTCGATGCCTGGCATCGACTTGGACCCTCAAATTGATGCCTGGCATCGACTTGCACCCTCAAGTGGATGTCTGGCATCAACTTGCACACAAAGTCGATGCCTGACATTGACTTACATCCTCAAGTCAATGCCTGGCATCGACTTGGACCCTTGAAAAACACATTAATGTATGAGCTCATATTTCCAAGCCCATTCAGGGATGTTGAGTCAAAAAGTGAGAGGCCCTTCAAGAAGCTGAAAGTGAGAATGAATTTTGTGGATCAGCAATGTGATAGAGGCATTGGTCACCAAGCAAAACCGAAGAAAAACATTGCATCCTTATCCTCTGAAAAGGCCAGCAATCCGGTTGGAATGTCTTCTAGCGGACAGAGTAGCATCAAAATACCTGAGGATGATGCAACTAGGAAGGAAAGGTCGAGAGACGTAGAGGTCTTAAGGACAGATCGTCTACTCTGGGACATGACAAACCTGGAGTGGTGCCTTCAATATGTGGAAGAAAAAAATGCAGTCCTACTTGTGTTCGCAGGGGTGTACAGGAGAGGAAAGATCACGACAACACAGGGTTTTCAGTATGGCCTTGCGTTCAAACTGGATTATGAAGATGAGGATTCTAAAAACCTCCTTATCCTCGTAGAGACATCGAAAGGTTTAAGAAATGTTATATGCAAGATGGATTTCTTGTGCCCAGAGTGCTGTGTTCCAAAGAGGCTTGCAGAGATATGCAGGGACTCATTGAATCTTATCAAGGACTTGATGCCATGGATCCAGGGCAACATCATGCCAACACAACAGAAGATGACAACCCCTGTAAAGGCAAGGGGTAAGCAGTGCGTGCAGAAAAAGTTCCTGAAGAAAAAGAAGAGAATTGCTGATGAGGAGTCTTCTGACTCAAGCTCTAGCTCTGAGGATATAATAGTTGCACCTGGTGGGGAGCTTGCCTCGGGTATTCTTGGTACTGAGCAGAACAAGATGAGGGAGGACATAGCTAGAAGAAAAGTTGTGAAGAAGGGGCAGTTGTTCCACCTACCAATCAATATCATCCATAGGCCACCAATGGATCCAGTCACAGGGAGGAGGCCCCTTGAGATCAGGGAGCCACACAATTTGCACGTGCAGAATCTTAAGAAGAAAATGAAGATAAATCCTCATGCTACTGTTGTGCCTTTCCTTGTCATGGTGGATCCGAATGAGTGCAGCTCTATGGAGGAGTTCAATGAGGGTTTGTTTGAGGATTATACATATTATGTGATTGGTGGTTCACACTCTGCAGAGGCCCGCAGATAGCTAGTGAAGGAGCACCCCACCACATTCTTCTTTAGGTTTGTAGAGTGCAAAATATATGTTGGTCTTACAACTGAGGAAGCCAAGCTTCTTTCTTGGGATCACAACAATGACAATGACTACACGCAAAAAATGTCCTCCATAGAGAGAATTTGGTTCTTCCACCATGAATATGAAGATTGTCTGGTGAAGGAAGCTGGAAGAATACATCCCAATCTACGAAAGCAATGCCTTATTGAGGTTGGCATTGCACTAGATGAGAATAGAAAGTCTGATGCTTTGAGAAAATATGATCCATGGTTTCAACTGGCATTCATAATAGGTGAGATCTCGGATCTGCAGGATAAAATTTTCACAATGTGGGAGAACAAGGAGGTCAAGGGCCAGAAGCAACAGAAGTTGAGGCCAGACCCACAGGTTGATCTGAAGGGAAAGGGAAGGAAAGTTGACTTCTTAATTGAAGAGGCTCCTGAGGACATGAAACTGACACCATGGAGGGCCCTTCAAGGAATCAAAGATGATACATTGATTATATCAACTTTGTCAAGGGTAATCTCCAAGGAGTTAAGCCTGGAGGAGATGGTGATTGAGCTCAATGAGTATGTATGTTATTCTCAGATCCTTTTTCCCTCCTCCCATGTTTCTGGTCTAACCTAGTCTCTTTTTCATTTCTGTGTCCTGTAGTCATAATGTATACATGAAGATTCAGGAGGTGATGATAAGGAGGCT
>MU260515.1:152500-170000 GCA_020310875.1 Ceratopteris richardii
GCGCAGAGCAGGGGGAGTATTAGAAGGAAGAAAACCGTCAATGAGGAAAGAACGTATCATAGTATGTAGTAGCAATAGGAGGTTCTGCAGAGTCTTCAGAAGTTGTCTCGGTAACATAAATTGCCGGTGTAGTGTCATCAACCCCGACCGGAGACTCACCAGAATCCAATCGAGATAGAAAATCCGCCTAGGCATGTGCTGTGTCGGGTCGATGAATAACTTCATAATTGAACTCGTGTAATAGTAAAACCCATATGGCCAATCTACCACCTAAATGCTGCTACCGAACCAAGTACACCAGTGCAGCATGATCCACATGGAAAGTAAATTGACGGCCCAGCAAGTAATGCCGAAATTTCTTAACAGAGTATACTAATCCAAGACATTCTCGTTCTGTCACAGAGTAATTCTTCTCTGCAGGAGCTAATCGGCGGCTCGCATAGTACACAGGCCCAAACCATTTATCAATTTGTTGCATGAGGACACTACCAATCGCAATATCTGACGCATCCACGAAGACATGGAACGGTCGTTCCCAATCAGGTGGCTGCAGGATCGGTGCCTGCGTCAATAAGACCTTCAATTGATCAAATGCACTTTGGCACTCTGGATTCCATCGTACTTACACGGAGCACTAGTCATAAGCTGATTAAGTGGTGTCCCTAAATGAGCTAACCACCGTAAATGTTTGCCATGCCACCGGATTTGGCCAAGAAAACACATAAATTCTTTCGGCGTCTTTGGGACTGGTGCCTCCAACAAGGTGGCTACTTTATCTGGATCCACCTGTATTCCATGTTTAGAAATGATATGACCAAGCACTTTACCACAGGAGACCCCAAAAATTGATTTGGTAGGATTCAAACATAAGTGAAACTCTTGGCATTTTTCAAAGTAGCACCGTAAATGATACAGATGCGTTGAAGTTGCTCCAAATAAGGAAAAGTCATCTAAATATACTTGCATAAACATGGTCAAGTAAGGGGAAAAGACTTCCTATATACATCTTTGGAATGTACTCGGGGCATTCCATAAACCGAACCACATTACGGTACAAGCATAAACACCCCAATTAGTGATGAATGCTGTCTTCAATATATCTTGTTCTACCATCCTCACTTGATTATATCCACTGTAGCCATTCAGAAAAGAATACATTTCGTGTCCTGCTACCCTCTCGAGCATTGTATCTAGAAAGGGGAGAGGGAACAAATCTGGCACAGTGGCTGCATTAAGTTTCCGGTAGTCGACACAAATACGCAACTGTTTATTTTTCTTTGGGACAATTACTATTAGAGATATCCACTCAGCATGCTCAATTGGCACAATAAATCCCACCTTCAATAAACGATCAAGTTCAGCCTTCACCTGTGCCGCTGTCGAGGGGTTCGTAGAAAGGAGGGAAAATAGAACAGAGAATATGGTTTGGATATCTTCTCGAAGATTTGAGAAAGTGAGCTCACTAGGTGCATATCATGGATCATGAAAAGGATCGAGAAGCATAATCATTTCCTAAAGAACAAATCTCAAAGTCAATTATGTCGACATCCATGTGTTTGTTTTTCCCTTTGTCTTTCATTTGTGACGCATAGTCAAGATATTAAAAACGATTTCTTGTTCATAAACTTGAAGTTATATATAGATATGATACGAAAGCAGATGGTTTCCAACTTTATCATAATACCTCTTTAAACTCAAACACAACTTGGTACTTCATCACTTTATATTGTTCAAAAACTCAAATCAATGTCTTGCTGCCGCTCTTGTTTGTGTTGAATTTGAGTATTTCGGACACTATATGGATCGGTTCTCTAAATTTCAGAATCTATAGTCTTAAACAAGGGCATGTATTATGACCAAATTTCATTCCACACCTGCAACAGTTTAAGTTGCAACCTTATTTTTCAATATAGGAAAACTGTTTTGTAGATGTTGATGATATTAACATCAGGAAATTCTTCCAAAGCATAAAAGCCCCAAACAGTAAACATACTGCATAAAAGCCCCGAACAGTAAACATACTCACTTTATTTGAGGGAATAATTTAGCTTTCATAAAAACCAGTCTATGGATACAAAAACAAATTTAGCGCAGACACTGTTTTTGTAGATTTTCTTGAAACAATTAAATCCATTCATTTACAGAAAAGAAAAAGCACGAGACGTTTATTGACTTATGTAGACTTTTAGCACACCATTGATAGCAAATAGCTGCAAAATCTACTTGAAATGCCTACAATTCCTGATGAGCAATTTACAACAATTTTCAAAGAAACATGAACAAAAAGGATTGCGTTGCTTTTTAAAACATTCATATGGTCTATGATGTTCATTGTTCTTCTTCAATGCAAAAGATAGAAAACGATTTACTACTTGGAAAGCCCATAAATTCAAACTCTGAATTGATGCACCAAATCAAAACTATGTTTTGTTAACAATTCTGGCATGACTGTATGATATTTACTTGTTTTTGCTCAAAACATAAATTACATTTCGGCCAAAATTTTCCATCAGTTTTACAATTACTCATATAACCTTTGAGTCCTCTCTGAGTAGAACTTACATCAATTAACTGTACTTTTCGATTTACTATGTGTACAGATCACATTATATGCCCATGTTCATAAAAAAAAACAAACCATATAACTGTATGATTTGAAACAAAAGTAAGTGCTAATTTCAAGTATAGTTTGTGGAGAATAATTCTCAAAATACTAGAAACTTTGAAACAACTTATCTGACAAAATCTATTTGATTCATACTTGTCGAGCGCGTAGCAGCTTCTGCAAATTTTCATCTTCCATGCTCTTCAATATGTGCTTTAGCAGCAAGGAATAGAGCGTTTGGATTTGAGCTGTATGTGTATCTCTTCTTCTAGACGAATCGTATAATCCTTCACTACACTCTCCTCATCATTTTTTTAGAATTATGAGCAATTTAATAGTATTGGGCTAAGAAGCTTATTTTTTTTTTCGAACATCAGTGTCAACTTCCCGAAGATAACTGGTTGCCAACATATACTGTGTAAAACTTTCCTCATCAGGATTTTTTCCCGTCAATGAGAAATCATCATAAGATTGCAACAACTACCATAGATGTTCAGTCCCTCTTATCAAACTCATTCTCTTCATACAGGAAGCATCTGTCAGACACCAAGACAAGCGAAGTAATGCAGTTCTTTGAAATTCTTCGACATCTAATTTAATTGAATTCTTAGCTCTTCGCAATGTCCCTCTTCTTGACGATAATTCAGCTTTTCTCTAACAATCTCCATCTCCACAGGAAGCGAATTCAATAAAGATCTTCTTTCCATGTAGATCTGGCTACGAGCCTTTGCAACTCCATGCCTCCTCATGCACCTCTCTTGGCCATAGCTACCGTAGGTCTATGTCACCTCTCCATCTACATGAAGGGTAGCATCGAAGGTCTTTCCTTGCTCTGTAGTGTCCCCCAGATTATGCCCAGCATCCAAGCTCCTTGTCTTCACCACCTCCTTTGTGCCCTTCTGCCTACTGCACAACTCACAGAAGGAGTTGTCCCGTTGTACCAGTCCTCTTCCCTCCTGTCCAACCATCGCCTTCTTTCATTTCCCCCCCCCCCCCCATTTTTGATCGTAGCTTCTGCCCCCTTGCTATAATCGCCTGGCCAACCTTCTTTTCCCGATCTTCCACGTGGTTATTCCTTTTTTAAATAGATCGGTTCCATTCCTTCTTTAGAGCAAGCGAACAAAAAGTGTTTCCCCATGTGAGAACGACGAATTCTTTTCCCTTCTATGAATTTCCCTCCACGCTTTCCGGCAAGTTTGTGCATCCATGAAATGTACTCATATCATCCAGGTAACCTTCATGAGTGGCCTTATCTAAATGAAGTAGTTATGCATCATTTGGACGCGTCAACCTGCAAAATAGGCTTTGAACAAATGCTTCATATTCGATTCTCATGCTTTAACTTTGCATCACGACCACACCGCATAATTAGGATTCATCCTATAACTAGGTCGTTTAATGGGTTTCACATCTGGTTTGAGTACCACTCTATGTTGATAAATCCTTGGGTCAAGGCCCTTCATGTCTCTGTAGTCCCAAGTGAAAACATCTGAGAATTCACGAAGAAGTTGTACCAAATCATCTTGGAATTTCATTGCTAATCCTGCCTTGATTTTTACAGGCCTTGGGTTAACCGTGTCTCCCAAGTTGTACGTTACCAATTGATCTTCTGGTACGTAGAACTGCCGGGGCTTTACCAAATCATTCGCTGGCTGCAACAGTTGTTGTAAAGTCGCTTCATCCATAGGTATATCATCATCTACTTCTGCTTCTCCGGTCATTGGGACGACTGTACAAGCTGACGGACTCCAGGTATCTGCTACTGCCTGTAAATCTATAGTACCTAATGGGATAAGGTCCTTATTGGTCTTAAGGAAAGCCTCCTCCTCATCATCAGATAGCCCATCCAACATATGTACTGGCTCTGCTACATATGGCCATGCGTGTAAATCACAGGGTTGCATAGCATCCAGTGCAACTACATATTTCCAATCATTATCTTTGACAATTAACTCTTGAGCTGACCAATCCTCTACAACTTTGGCTTGCTTTAACCATGGTCTACCAAAGAGTAAGTTGTAGTCGAGGATGGATTCTGGTAAGTCTATCCATTGACTAGCCTTTGCAAACATCCCCTGCTGCTTACGAATTCTAGGCTCGAAAACTTCAGCTGTTGGTTGCAAGTGTTTACCTGATCTTGTTTGAACTATGGCTGCTTGTGACTCAACTGGGGAAATATAAACCATGTTAGTCATCGGATTTTGTTGTTCCTTCTTCCTTTTGTCGTACTCTGCTACTTCCTTGCAAAATCTACGGATATGGCCAACCTCACCACAAAAATGGCACTGAGGGGGTGGGAGGGAAGTACCTTCTGCCGATGTACCTACCTACCATCGGTTTGGATTGAAATTATTGTTACGCTGACCTCGGTAGTTCCTGTATCCTTGCTCCTGGTTGTTTCGCAACTGTGGCGGCACATGATGGGTTGCTGGCTGACCTGGTTCCTGTATTATAGCGTTTACGGCCGCTCTACCCTGCACCTTTGCATTATATGTGTAGTACCCCTCCTTCCTCTCTCTATGATAGACAGAGTTGTTATGCTAAAGATTGCATTGCCATTCGCTCTTTTACTGGCTCTATGGTTTTGAGATAAATATGCTCCAGATCTTCTCCTTGTATTCAGAGGGTGGCTGACAAGATTCTACTTATGGTCAACTGCCCGAATCTCCCTCTCTCTCCCTCCAACTCCCCCTCACGTATCCCCGCCCCCTCACCCTCCCACCACCTCCGCCCACCACCTCCACACCTATCTCCGCAAGCCCCCCCTCAGACCTCCCCTCTAAACCCCCCCTCAGCCCTCCCCGCAAAGCCCCCCTCTAACCCCCCTCTGCCTCCCCGCAAAGCCCCCCCCTCACGTACCCCCCCTCTCTCTCTCTCTCTCTCTCTCTCTCTCTCTCTCTCTCTCTCTCTCTCTTTCTCCCCTCCCATCACTCCCTCCCACCACCTCCGCCCACCACCTCCGCACCTATCTCCGCAAGCCCCCCCTCAGCCCTCCCCTCTAAACCCCCCCTCAGCCCTCCCCTCTAAACCCCCCCTCAGCCCTCCCCGCAAAGCCCCCCTCTAACCCCCCTCTGACTCCCCGCAAAGCCCCCCCCTCACGTACCCCCCCCTCTCTCTCTCTCTCTCTCTCTCTCTCTCTCTCTTTCTCCCCTCCCATCACTCCCTCCCACCACCTCCGCCCACCACCTCCGCCCACCACCTCCGCCCACCACCTCCGCACCTATCTCCGCAAGCCCCCCTCAGCCCTCCCCTCTAAACCCCCCCTCTCTCTCTTTCTCCCCTCTCATCACTCCCTCCCACCACCTCCGCCCACCACCTCCGCCCACCACCCCTCACTCCCTCCCACCACCTCCGCCCACCCACCTCCGCACCTATCTCCGCAAGCCCCCCCTCAGCCCTCCCCTCTAACCCCCCCTCAGCCCTCCCCGCAAAGCCCCCCTCTAACCCCCCTCTGCCTCCCCGCAAAGCCCCCCTCTAACCCCCCCTCAGCCCTCCCCGCAAAGCCCCCCTCTGCCTCCCCGCAAAGCCCCCCCCTCCCGTACCCCCTCTCTCTCTCTAACTATCTCTCTCTCTCTCTCTCTCTCTCTCTCTCTCTCTCTCTCTCTCTCCCTCCCCGCGCGCGACCCCTCCCTCTCTCCCTCTCTCTCTCTCCCCCCCCCTCTCTCTCTCTCTCTCTCTCTCTCTCTCTCTCTCTCTCTCTCCTCCCTACCACCACCCCGCAGCCCTCCCCGCAGATTCCCCCGTGCTCCCCGCCACCACCCCCGCCTTTCCCCCCCCGCAGGCCCCCTCACTCCCACCACCAACCCCGCCTTCCCCCCCCCCCCCCGCAGGCCCCCTCACTCCCGCCGCCAACCCCGCCATCCCCCCCGCAGGCCCCTCACCCCCGCCCCCCACTCACCCCCGCCATTCCCCCCACTCCCCGCCACCTTCCCCGCAAGCCCCCCCCCTCACTTGCGCCTGCCCTCACAGACTCACACACGCATGCACTCACGCACATGCACATATGCACTCACACACATGCACCTACACACTCACCACATACATGCACACATGCGCACGTTCACACACATACATGCACACATGCGCACATTCACATGCACACACACTCATACATATACACACATTCACACACATGCATACACACATACCCTCACACCCCCACACATACCAGCACACATGCAACCCACGCACCCCCATACTTACACACACACACATATCCGCACATACGCACACATATCCGCACATACGCACCCACACACACACTCACACACACACACACACTCACACACACACATTCTCACACACACATGCACCACACCCCCACACAATCACACACACACCCATGCGACATACACACACCGCCCCCTCACACACACACACACACAAGGTGGACAATGTGGTAACCAGATAGGCCCGAAGTTTTGGGAAGTGATATGCGATGAGCATGGCATTGACCCCACGGAAGATATGGTGGCGATTCCGATTTGCAATTAGAAAGAATCAATGTCGATTGCAATGAGGGTAGTGGTGGTCGCTATGTTCCACAGGCAGACCTAATGGATCTGGAACCTGGGACCATGAATAGTGTCAGAAGTGGAGCTGGAAACAATTGGGTCAAGGGCCACTATACGGGAGGGGCCGAGCTGATCGATTCCGTGCTTGATGTTGTAAGGAAGGAAGCTGAGAGCTGCAAATTGACTCCAAGGTTCGTGATGTCGTATCATACACTGTGCTCATTTTCAGATTGTAAATGTGGGTAAAGTGGCAAATCATTTAGTGCTATGATCCTATGAGAAGGGAGGGAATCTTTCCAGAGTCTGTTACCTACACCTGCATCTTGAAGGCCTGTGCTATTTCAGAGAGAACTGATAAGGAAAAGCAAATCCATGAAGGATTGAACAAGGGCATGGGGCCCTACTCCAGATACCTCAAGGTGTTAAAAGTGAAAGTGGATAAACAAATGTTGCCGCCAACCATTCACGGCGACTACCTATTTTTGTGGATCCAATTCCAATCAAAGGAATAATTGACCTACCCCCCCCAATTTTGGGCAATCCACCGGCGCGTGATCAGTGGATGTGAAGCAAGGCCCTCTTGGCCTATTGGGGCCTATAAAAACAATGGATTTATGCTCATTTGGTACAATTTTAGAGATACAGAGGTTCGTGTATACGTGCAGAAGTCCTCTCTTGCACTTGGTGGTTTCAAGCCTATTGTAGGAGCTACTCTGTAGTGTGTATACAGAGGGTAGTGGAGGGCTATGAGCACTATAGTGTAAGAGAGTAGCTTGGATTCTTCTTCTTTTCTGTGAGTCAGTGTTGTTGATTAGGTTCTATCCTCTTGAGAAATTCTTTGTATTGTTCTGAGTTAGTCTGCGTATCAGTGGCCCCTTATGCTGATGGGAAGAATCTGTTGTGTTAGAGTTATTTACTTTTAGGGTGGCTTGTTAGCCCTAAGCTTGCGGCTCGTTAGCAGAAAGTTTGCACTTTTGAGCACCACTCTGCCCAACCTTGTAATCACCTGATTGAATCAAGAAGTGTACGGTCTTCTTTGGTCATTTGTTGCCCATATTTTCCGAAGTATTTACCACTCTGTGCAATTCGTGTTATCTACCTGCTCACAGAAATGTTGAAGGGTATACTTCCCTAAAGAGAACCCCCCTTGAGTAGGCGACGTACTAGAAGTGTTAATCTTTAATCTTTACTCTTGTTTAAAGTGGATACCCCAGTACCTCCTCTAGAGTTTGGCACGCCCGGTGGGACCTTTGCATTTCTGTGAGAGGTATTTTTGCCCTATTACATTTGCAAGTAGGTACATGACCCATACACGGGCAGATAAGGAGTCTCTTCGTGTTCGGAGGAGCCTTAATAAGTTAGCCAAAACCACGACTAGTGAGTCTACCTCCCCTCTGCCCTCCCTAAATCTATCTATTGATTTGGGTGCGACACCTTTGTCAAAAGAGGGGTATAGAAGAACTTTAGACTTCTCCTCAGATACGTCCGAAGAAACACCAGTACAAATGGAGGATCTCTCTCATTTACTCTCCAGATTAAATATCAAATTCCTTACCTTCAAGGGACAAGCCTATGAGGATGCTAATGATCATGTGAGAAGATTCATCTCTTTATGCCGGGGACGAGGTTTGCAAAATAGAGAGGATGCAATGCTGGCACTCTTTCCATCCACATTGGAGGGTCTTGTAGATAAATGGTATAGTCAATATGCAGATGGCCATTTCACTACATGGGAGGCTTTGAAGGCGACGTTCTCACAGACATTCCGACCAAGTGATTCCTCGGAAAGAGCTCTAGATCAGCTAGAGAATTTGAAGCTAAGACCAGGTGAATCCTTTCATGAACTTCACACTAGAACAAAAGCACTTGTTGCACGTCTGCCACATGCTCCAGGTGACTTTTTGGTTAAAAAGTGGATCGAAAAGGCTCTGCCTAGGTCATCTCAGCAGAAGCTTCGTGAATCTCTTAGATTGGATGCGACCCTCAATGATTTTGTTGCAGCGGCATCACGCATTGAAGAAGCAAGGCAACATTTTGAAGGGGATACACAACAAAAGTATGCTGCAGATCTCGATCCTATTGAGCAACTAAGAAGGGAACTGGAAGCATTGAAGATGCAACAAAATCAACAAGAAGAGAAGGTCTTGCCACCACTGCGTCGCACTGATGATGAAGTAGCTCAACTTCGCCGAGAGTTAGAAGATTTGAAGACCACTCAGGATATAAGGAGACAAATTTGGTGTACAATCTGTAACAACAATGGACATTCCAATGCTAATTGCCCTATTAAGGTAAGCTGTCAATTTTGTGGAAAAGATGGTCATGAAGCCAGAGATTGCTATTACCTCAAGGGTACACAGCAGAGAGGTAACCCTCAAACTTTGGATTCATACTATGCTAGTACTTCTAATACATCTAATAAAGAGGAGAATAGGCCTGCAAAGCCTAGATATAATAGACCCTTGATGTGCTATCGTTGTGGTGAATATGGCCACATGCAAAATAGGTGTTCCCTCCCAAAAGATGCACCTCCTTGTCAACATTGTCCAGAGGCCAAGGATCATTATACCAAAGATTGCCCAAGAGGTCGTCCTGCTCCAATTCACATGATTGCAGTCTCTCCACATGAAGAAGGAAAAACCACTCAGACTTATGCTGTTTCATCCTCTGCAATGCCCATGATGACTAGAGCTAGGCAAGCAGCTGCAACCCAGAGAGATGAACAACAAGGATTTCAGGATAAAGAGGAAGAAAAGGAGTCTGGATGGAAGGACCAAGCAGAAATTGAAGGAGCTTATAATAAGATGACTACTTCTCTAAAGGGCCAACCAACAAGTCTGCAAGAAAACACTCAGGAGGTAAACATTGAACAGATCTTGAAAGGTATTCATCACAAGGTTAGTCTATATGAACTTATAAGGATGGATTCAAAAATAAGAAGTGACTTACTGATACACTTTGCTCACTTGGTCCAATCACCTAGTATAGATGGTTTCATGGTTGATTTTCCCCCTGCACCCTTAGCAGACTACCAAAGCTCAAGATTATCTGTTTGTATAAAGGATGAAGCTCTCACAGGTGTGATCATAGATGGAGGCTCTGGTATCAATTTAATGCCAGATTTTACAATGAAGAAGCTGAAATTGAACCCCACCAAGTTGGCACCATTCACGGTTACATTGGCAGATCAACATCGGGTTGCGCCATTGGGCATTATTGAGAAGGTATTGATGGTAGTACAGGGCTGCCATTTTGTTCTAGATTTTGTTGTTATTGCACTTCCACAGGAGACTTCTTACCCTCTACTCCTGGGGAGACCTTGGCTGAGACAAGCAAAAGCTTTGCAAGATTGGGGAAAAAATAAACTATGGATTTCAACAAATACCAATAGCCAACTGCAACTACATTTGGAAGAAGGATTCGACTCAGGAAAAACTACTGGATATACTGTGGACACTCAGGTAATGCCCTCTCTACCCCATGAAGATGATACATTGTTAAATTGGATGATGGGAAGTGCAGAGTGTTGTACAGTGGAGATCAATGAAATTGAGGAGGAAGTTGCAGATAAGGTAATTACAGAAAAGGGCAATGAAGATCACAAGGTATTGGAGAATAAGCGATTGCAGAAAAATACAAACTTTGAAAGGGCAAGCCATATAAAAGAATCAGAGGTAGAAGATTGTGAACTTAAGAGCAGAGAAGACCTTCCTTTTGCAGATATACCTCAAGGATGGATGGAAGAACATGTTGCAGAATATAAATTAAAATCCACTCCTGCATATAGTGGAGATGATTTCTCAAGCAAGAGTAGTCCTGAAACATTGGTTCAAGAAGTAAATTTAGGGGAGGAAGAGAACCCTCAAGTAGTCCATTTGGCATCCTGGTTGTGGCATTATCCTAATTTACTACAGAAGGTAACTTCTTTGCTCTTTACTTACAAAAGTGTCTTCGCATGGTCCTACAAAGATCTAACAGGAATACCAGAAGAGCTTGGATTACATCGGATACCCTTGGTTGAGGGAGCTGCACCTGTAAGAAGTAGGCCATATCGACTCAATCCGAAGTATGCAGAGGCGGTAAAAGCAGAGATTACAAAACTAGAAGAAGCAGGTATAATTGTGCCAGTAGAACATTCGAGGTGGCTTTCTTCTATGGTTATTGTGCCGAAGAAAAATAGTGGAAAAATAAGGGTATGTGTTGATTTCCGTGCCTTGAATAAAGTGACTATTCAAGATGGATTTCCTCAGCCCTTCACAGAGCAAGTACTTGAGGAAGTAGCTGGTCACACTTTGTATAGTTTCTTGGATGGTTTTAGTGGCTACAATCAGATAGTGATCCATCCTGATGATAGGGACAAAACAGCCTTTGTTACTCCCTGGGGCACTTATGTCTATACTCGAATGGCTTTTGGTTTGAAGAATGCACCGGCTTCATTTAATAGAACGATGTATCTGATATTGGGCAAATGGTTAACAACATTTCTACGAATTTTTATGGATGACTTTTCAGTATTTTCAGGTACAGATAAAAGAGCTGCAGTTCAAGATTTCCATGACCATTTGGAAAATTTAAAAGAAATTTTTGAGCAATGTCTCAAAACAGGTTTGAAATTGGATCCTAATAAATGTCACTTTATGGTCACCAAGGGTACTCTTCTTGGTCACATAGTATCTGTTGAAGGTATAACTGTTGACCCTGCAAAGGTTACAGCTATTCTTTCCATGCCAATTCCACAAAGCCCAAAGGAAGTGCAAAGTTTCTTGGGCCATGCAGGGTATCACAGAAGATTCATTAGGATGTATTCAGAAATTGCTAAGCCCTTATCAAGGCTTACCAGTAAAAAGATCCCTTTCTCATGGAGTGCTGAAGCTGACAAAGCATTTTGTGAACTAAAATTGAGGCTATGTACTGCTCCTCTTTTAAGTGTTCCTAATTGGTCATTGGAATTTCATGTGCATATAGATGCTAGTCTTCATGCTGTTGGTGCAGTTCTAGCTCAACCATCATCTCACAAGGTGGATAGACCTATCTCTTATGCCAGCAGACTACTCAACCAAGCTGAAAGAAATTACAGTACAACGGAAAGAGAAGGTTTGGCTATCGTATTTGCTCTTCAGAAGTTCCGACATTATCTCCTTGGTGTACATTTCATTGTTATTTCTGATCATCAGCCCTTGAAGTATTTGATAAACAAGCCTAGAGTAGCTGGAAGGATTTGGAGAGGGTTACTCCTATTTCAAGAATTTAATTTTGATATTCATATTAAGCCAGGAAAAGAGCACTACATGGCAGATCAAGTGTCCAAGACGGCAATGAGCGAGAAGGCAACAGGTATCAATGACGAACTGGTGGATAGCAATCTCTTTCTAATAGCAATCCGGACTGGTTGGTATGATGAAATTCTCCATGTTCTGACTACTGGAAAGATCCCAGAACACTTGACACCTGTAGAAAAGAGAAGATTGCTCCTGAAAACCAAAGCATATTCTCTTATAAATGGAAATTTATATAAATACTGTCAAGATGATATATTGAGAAGGTGTGTCTATCCAGAGGAGGTAAATCTTTTGCTAGAGGCTGTACACAGTGAAGGACACCTAAAGGGGGAAGAATTGGCTCATAGAATCATCCACAAAGGTTTATGGTGGCCTCATATTTTCAAGGATGCAATCAAGTTTGCTAAAGAATGCCACATCTGCCAGAGGTGTGCTCCCGTGCCAACCAGATTGAATTTCCAACCATTAGTCATATCTATCGGATGGCTTCCATTTGAACGATGGGGTCTTGATTTCATAGGGCCAATTAGCCCTACTGGTCAACCAGGAGGTAAAAAGTATATTTTGATGGCCACATGTTATGCCACTAAATGGATAGAGGCTAAAGCTACTGTGGACTGCACGGCTTTAACAGTAGCTAAATTTGTGTATAAACGTATTTTCTCAAGATTTGGTTGCCCACTGGAAATTACTAGTGATAGGGGCACACATTTTGTAAATCACTTGCTCCAGTTTATATTTGACAGGTACAAAATCTTCCATAAAAAGTCTTGTGCCTATTACCCAAGGGCAAATGGCCAAGCAGAGAGTTCCAATAAGATTTTGATTGGATTGCTTCGCAAACTAGCTTTTGATCATCAAAGCTCCTGGCCGCTAGCACTGATCGGTGCAATTTGGGCTTTCACAACCACAAAGAGGGGAACCATGGGCGAGACTCCATTTCGGTTAGTATATGGAAAAGAGGCATTGGCCCCATTTGAGTTCATTATCAGAAAGGAAATAGGAATCAAAACCATTGGAATTGAACCCCCCATTCAGAGATTGGTGGCATTAGAAGAGTACAGAGAAGGGGCAATGCAGAAACTCCAGGTAACACAAGAAGGGCGCAAGAGACTGCATGACAGGTATCTGAGATCCAATGAAGTTCAGGAAGGGTCCATGGTTTTAATGCATCAAGTCCCAACAATTTCAACTAAATTGGCACCTAAATGGGTAGGACCTTATAAGGTGATCAAGGTATTGCCACACGGCGCAGTGCATTTGGAAGATTTGCAAGGTAGAAGGATTCCCCTGGTCAACATCTCCCGGGTGAAAAGGTACCTAAAATAAGTCAGCTTGAAAGAATTTCAACCATTGTACATACCACATGTCGTTCAAATATTTGCAATTATTCTGTCATTCAAGTACCTGCAGTTATTTCATTCAATAAGAATATTGCACCGAGAGTTGTTATGCTAAAGATTGCATTGCCATTCGCTCTTTTACTGGCTCTATGGTTTTGAGATAAATATGCTCCAGATCTTCTCCTTGTATTCAGAGGGTGGCTGACAAGATTCTACTTATGGTCAACTACCCGAATCTCCCTCTCTCTCCCTCCAACTCCCCCTCACGTATCCCCGCCCCCTCACCCTCCCACCACCTCCGCCCACCACCTCCACACCTATCTCCGCAAGCCCCCCCTCAGACCTCCCCTCTAAACCCCCCCTCAGCCCTCCCCGCAAAGCCCCCCTCTAACCCCCCTCTGCCTCCCCGCAAAGCCCCCCCCTCACGTACCCCCCCTCTCTCTCTCTCTCTTTCTCTCTCTCTCTCTCTCTTTCTCCCCTCCCATCACTCCCTCCCACCACCTCCGCCCACCACCTCCGCACCTATCTTCGCAAGCCCCCCCTCAGCCCTCCCCTCTAAACCCCCCCTCAGCCCTCCCCGCAAAGCCCCCCTCTAACCCCCCTCTGCCTCCCCGCAAAGCCCCCCCCTCACGTACCCCCTCTCTCTCTCTCTCTCTCTCTCTCTCTCTCTCTTTCTCCCCTCCCATCACTCCCTCCCACCACCTCCGCCCACCACCTCCGCCCACCACCTCCGCCCACCACTCCGCACCTATCTCCGCAAGCCCCCCTCAGCCCTCCCCTCTAAACCCCCCCTCTCTCTCTTTCTCCCCTCCCATCACTCCCTCCCACCACCTCCGCCCACCACCTCCGCCCACCACCCCTCACTCCCTCCCACCACCTCCGCCCACCCACCTCCGCACCTATCTCCGCAAGCCCCCCCTCAGCCCTCCCCTCTAAACGCCCCCTCAGCCCTCCCCGCAAAGCCCCCCTCTAACCCCCCTCTGCCTCCCGGCAAAGCCCCCCTCTAACCCCCCCTCAGCCCTCCCCGCAAAGCCCCCCTCTGCCTCCCCGCAAAGCCCCCCCCTCACGTACCCCCTCTCTCTCTCTCTAACTATCTCTCTCTCTCTCTCTCTCTCTCTCTCTCTCTCTCTCTCTCTCTCTCTCTCTCCCTCCCCGCGCGCGACCCCTCCCTCTCTCCCTCTCTCCCTCTCTCTCTCTCTCTCTCTCTCTCTCTCTCTCTCTCTCTCTCTCTCTCTCTCTCTCTCTCTCTCTCTCTCTCTCTCTCTCCTCCCTGCCACCACCCCGCAGCCCTCCCTGCAGATTCCCCCGCGCTCCCCGCCACCACCCCCGCCTTTCCCCCCCGCAGGCCCCCTCACTCCCGCCACCAACCCCGCCTTTCCCCCCCCGCAGGCCCCCTCACTCCCGCCGCCAACCCTGCCATCCCCCCCGCAGGCCCCTCACCCCCGCCCCCCCCGCTCACCCCCGCCATTCCCCCCACTCCCCGCCACCTTCCCCGCAAGCCCCCCCCCCTCACTTGCGCCTGCCCTCACAGACTCACACACGCATGCACTCACGCACATGCACATATGCACTCACACACATGCACCTACACACTCACCACATACATGCACACATGCGCACGTTCACACACATACATGCACACATGCGCACATTCACATGCACACACACTCATACATATACACACATTCACACACATGCATACACACATACCCTCACACCCCCACACATACCAGCACACATGCAACCCACGCACCCCCATACTTACACACACACACATATCCGCACATACGCACACATATCCGCACATACGCACCCACACACACACTCACACACACACACACTCACACACACACTTTCTCACACACACATGCACCACACCCCCACACAATCACACACACACCCATGCGACATACACACCCCCCCCCCTCACACACACACACACACACACACACACACACAAGGTGGACAATGTGGAAACCAGATAGGCCCGAAGTTTTGGGAAGTGATATGCGATGAGCATGGCATTGACCCCACGGAAGATATGGTGGCGATTCCGATTTGCAATTAGAAAGAATCAATGTCGATTGCAATGAGGGTAGTGGTGGTCGCTATGTTCCACAGGCAGACCTAATGGATCTGGAACCTGGGACCATGAATAGTGTCAGAAGTGGAGCTGGAAACAATTGGGTCAAGGGCCACTATACGGGAGGGGCCGAGCTGATCGATTCCGTGCTTGATGTTGTAAGGAAGGAAGCTGAGAGCTGCAAATTGACTCCAAGGTTCGTGATGTCGTATCATACACTGTGCTCATTTTCAGATTGTAAATGTGGGTAAAGTGGCAAATCATTTAGTGCTATGATCCTATGAGAAGGGAGGGAATCTTTCCAGAGTCTGTTACCTACACCTGCATCTTGAAGGCCTGTGCTATTTCAGAGAGAACTGATAAGGAAAAGCAAATCCATGAAGGATTGAACAAGGGCATGGGGCCCTACTCGAGATACCTCAAGGTGTTAAAAGTGAAAGTGGATAAACAAATGTTGCCGCCAACCATTCACGGTGACTACCTATTTTTGTGGATCCAATTCCAATCAAAGGAATAATTGACCTACCCCCCCCAATTTTGGGCAATCCACCGGCGCGTGATCAGTGGACGTGAAGCAAGGCCCTCTTGGCCTATTGGGGCCTATAAAAACAATGGATTTATGCTCATTTGGTACAATTTTAGAGATACAGAGGTTCGTGTATACGTGCAGAAGTCCTCTCTTGCACTTGGTGGTTTCAAGCCTATTGTAGGAGCTACTCTGTAGTGTGTATACAGAGGGTAGTGGAGGGCTATGAGCACTATAGTGTAAGAGAGTAGCTTGGATTCTTCTTCTTTTCTGTGAGTCAGTGTTGTTGATTAGGTTCTATCCTCTTGAGAAATTCTTTGTATTGTTCTGAGTTAGTCTGCGTATCAGTGGCCCCTTATGCTGATGGGAAGAATCTGTTGTGTTAGAGTTATTTACTTTTAGGGTGGCTTGTTAGCCCTAAGCTTGCGGCTCGTTAGCAGAAAGTTTGCACTTTTGAGCACCACTCTGCCCAACCTTGTAATCACTTGATTGAATCAAGAAGTGTACGGTCTTCTTTGGTCATTTGTTGCCCATATTTTCCAAAGTATTTACCACTCTGTGCAATTTGTGTTATCTACCTGCTCACAGAAATGTTGAAGGGTATACTTCCCTAAAGAGAACCCCCCTTGAGTAGGCGACGTACTGGAAGTGTTAATCTTTAATCTTTACTCTTGTTAAAAGCGGATACCCTAGTACCTCCTCTACAATATGCATAGGTTTCTGTTGAATGTCTTGTTGTGTTACAGATGGCACAATACATCTGGTTGAGAGCACATGTAAAACTGGTGTGACCTAGATTTTTACACTTAGTACAATACACCTATTTGGATGAATCATCAGCTACATTCTTACTTGCTTTCAACCATTCCAGGTCCTCCGTAAAACCTCTAACTTTGTGCTCCAACTGTAAGGCCATTGCAATTACTGCGTCCAATGTCATTTTGCCCACACAACGAATGATCATGATTTGTCTTAACCGTGGATTCAGTCCATTAATGAACCATTGTGTTATGACATCATCGGGCAGATTGGCATGTGCCAGAGGCACCTACCGCAAATGAGTTCTGAACAATGTCACATACTCTTGAACACTCTGGTGTGGTTTTTGTCGATTGTTCTGCAAATAGTTAAAGATTATTGCAGGGTTCTT
>MU260515.1:182500-185000 GCA_020310875.1 Ceratopteris richardii
CCCAAGTCACTTATCTTAAACTCCTTCTCTATTTGTCTTTTGAGTTCATTGATTCCTTGAGCATCTGTTCCTGTAACAATAATATCATCAACATAAATACACATGTAAATGTATCCATTTTCACTTGCCTTCACTAGCAAGCTACTATCTGCCTTTGATGCTTGAAATCCACATTCATTCAAGAACTTGACCAATCTGTAATTCCAAGCTCTTGGGGCTTGCTTCAACCCATATAAAGCTCTCTTGAGCTTACACACATAATCTGATTCAATTGACTCCATAAATCCTTCTGGTTGCTCCATATATACTTCATTTGCAATGTAACCATTTAGAAATGCATTTTTCACATCCAATTGTGATAATTTCCATCCTTTGCAAGCAGCAATAGCAATCAATGTTCTAATTGTAGACATCTTAGCAACAGGACTAAAGGTTTCATCATAATCTACCCCATAAGTTTGGGCATAACCTTTGAACACAAGTATAGCCTTATATCTAGACACCTTACCATCTGCAAACCTCTTTGTTTTATATACCCACTTGCATCCAATGACCTTCTGATTCTTTGGTCTTGGTACTAATTCCCAAGTTTCATTTTCAAGTAGAGCATCATACTCTTCTTGCATTGCCTTTTCCCAATTCTGTTTACCTTTGGCTTCTTCATAAATAGTTGGATCTTCTTCTGTTTTCACAATGTAAGCATAATCTTTTGTTGTTAGGAAAGATGTATCATAACTATACCTTATAGGTTCTTTCCTTTCCCTTGTAGATCTTCTGATTTCTGCACTTCTTGAAGTTTCAGCCTCATTTGATTCTGGATCAAATCTTGGCCCTTCTTCTACATGATCCTGCACTCTACATCTAGAGTCAACTTCATCAACAATTTCTTCACATACTTTTACCTTTGCCTTTCCTTTTCTTTGAATTTCTTCAACACCTGTATACTCATTTGGTGATCCTGTATACCACATGTTTTGCTCATCAAATGTCACATCTTTAGTAACAAGAAATTGCTTTGTGGATGGACTCCACAATCTGTAACCCATCTGTCTATCATCATATCCAATAAACACATACTTCTCTGCTTTTGGTTCTAGCTTATGTCTTAATTGTGAAGGAACATAAGCATATGCAATACATCCAAATACTTTACAATGATCAAGACTAGGTTTCTTACCCCACCATGCTTCATAAGGGGTTCCTCCATCCAAAGCTTTGCAAGGCAACCTATTCACAAGATATGTTGCAGTGTTAATGGCTTCTGCCCATAAGTAATTTGGACAATTCTTTTCCTTCATCATAGCTCTTGCAAACTCTACAAGAGTCCTATTCCTCCTTTCTGCTACTCCATTCTGTTGAGGGGAGTACCTGCAAGTTACTTCTCTTTTGATACCTGCATTCCACAAATAATCATCAAACTCTTTAGAGAAATACTCTCCCCCTCCATCTGACCTTAACCTCTTGAGCTTTTGCCCTGTGATCCTTTCTGCATAAGCATGAAAATGTTTGAATGTCTTGAAGACTTCTGATTTGTCCTTGATTACATACAAAGTAATCCACCTAGTTGCATCATCAACAAACAACACATAATATCTGGATCCATTTATGCTATAGTCCCTTGAGGGACCCCATACATCTGTATGAACCAATTCAAGCATATTTGAATACTTGTACCCTGATTTGTTGTAAGAACTCTTATGTGCTTTACCTAATTGACAAGCTTCACACTTGTACACCATATGTTGCCCTTCAATGTTTGGCAATCCAAGAACTACCTGATTCTTTGACATCTCCTTTATAGCTCTCTCATTGAAATGACCTAGCCTTTTATGCCATAGGTCTAATTCAGACACCTTTTGACCTCCATAGGTAAACAATGCATGTCCCACATTACCTTGAACTTTGAGAGTGAACAATCTTCCTTCCTTTTTACCTGCAATTATGGTTCTATATCCCTGATTTGGATCTTGTACATAAACACCATCATTTGTGAATCTTACTTCATATCCTTTCTCCACAATTTGCCCTACACTTATCAAATTTTTAGGAATAGTAGGAACATAAAGTACCTTGCTCAGAAGTGTACTTCCACTCTTTGTCTTTACTGATCCAATGCTCTCCACTTTATGTTTGGTATTGTCACCTGTCTGAACTGTATGTCCATTCACCCTTGCTTCCATATCAGTCATCAAGGATAGATTCCCACTCAGATGGTTGCTACACCCTGAGTCAATATAAAACACTCTTTGATCTTCTCCCATTGATTCATGAGTTGCATTCAAGATAAGAGTCATGTCATCCTTCTGATCTGATGCATAATTGTAATAATTATTGTTGTAGGACTGAGATTGGAAGTTTCTTCCACCTCCTCTACCATATGATGTCCTACCTCCTCTTCCTCTGAAATTGCCTCTTTGGTTTCTGCCTCCTCTACCTCTTTGACTATAATTCTGATTGTTGCTTCCACCATTTTGATTGTTATACCAACAATCATTTGCCA
>MU260516.1:0-70000 GCA_020310875.1 Ceratopteris richardii
TTGGATACGTTTTCCCTTCGATAATGCAAGGCACGATAAAATGAAATGAAGATGTGATATTGGGGAACTTCTATTTAAGGTAATCAGCTAAAGAAATATCATAAATAGAGGCAAACACATTACTCTTTAATCTATTCAACCATTACAAAGCTTGATTTATGCTATGTGTTAGGTGTATTGTGCAAAGAACTAACTATTAGGACCACCACGTTCTAGAGAGATGGACCTGCTCCGAACCTTATGCCTCTATTTATAGCTCCTAGAATCCACGAGCACCAAAAATGCAAGAGGAGTCCACAAGTTCATGTGCCATTTCAACCACTCCTATAGTACTTTCCACTAGATTCAACTAGTTGTAGGTGTGATCTCCACTTGCATTAGCACCTTCCACTAGAGTCCATTAGTGGTAGGTGTAATCGCCACCTAAGTTAGGTCTTTGTGGACTCAAGCTAGCTCATGTTAACTTGAGTAGGAAGGCTCTTGAGATCTTTAGGGAAAACTCTTTCCCCATGCTCCCCATGAGGGTTGAACCCAACACTTGTTCCCAGTGTTAAGACTTAAACACTAGGCTATTTGTATTGCTTTTTTAAAAGAGCACATGAAATTATCCTTCAGCTAGATCTCATGATTTTTGGCCATACACATGAGTGAAGAAACGTGTTTGATGTCAGGTCTATTTGAACTAGCTGACACACTTAGATTATGCACTTAATTTATTACATATTTTGTTAATTTAGAAATCCTCACATCAATCCACATTTGATTGCAATGAAAAGGATGCTTACGTATCTAAAACATACAATCAATGAAGGCATTTTCTATGGTTTTGGACGTTATACACTAGTGGAAGATTATTCTCATTCAAATTAAGAAGGATCGAAAGAAATCATCAAGGTTTTGATGGGTAGGAAATGAACAGTGGAGATAAATTAGCCTCGTGACAATCTAAAAAACCCACAACTAGATTAGATTATTATGGTGGCTAATATTCTTGATCGTGTCGCATGAAACCAACTATAAATAGATATCTCAAAAGGTAAGGGATAGTAAGAATGTTAGAATATTAGAATAATTAGAGATTTATATGATTAATGGGGTTTGTAGAACCCCCATCAGCATCATACATATAGCCCCACTATCTCTATTTTCTTTCGTTCCCAACAAGAAATATCCCCACTGCCTCTTTTTCATTCCTTTCCCAACAAGAAATATTTCTTTTTTCTTAAGGTTCAAAAATTGGATTGATTGCAACACCCAATGGACCCCTAATACACTATATATAAGTCTTCCTTCTAACAATCCATCATTTACATAGATGATCACCTCCTAGAGAATATGATCTAAAGAATATAATCTAGCATATACATTATGAAATAGTCAATGTACTATACTCACACCATGGTTCTTTCTTTGAATGAAGGCTTTGAAACTCTAAGCGCTACATATCATTGGTGATCTTTATAAGGTTATTTTTTCTTTCAATTTCTATCATATGGCATTGTTATCACTCGCTTGAAAAGAAGATTATTTTTGCTTTGTATCTAAAGCATGGAGAAGAATCATACCTTAGGATGAATTCTATGTCTAGATGTAGACCTAGGGTAAACATTTAGTTCTAGCATTGGGCATCTAAAGAGGAATCGATACTATAGACCTAAAATCTAGAGGAAAGATAAACTTTAGACCCCTTAACGACCAAAATAAATTTAAACGATTATATCTAGAATCTAGTATGAAAAAATCTAAAATTCTCGGACTTTGAAGTAGGTCTAAGTGATGAACGCATACCCAACTTTGAATTGAGACTTAGCTTCAATCAGGATATTTAAAAATCCAGCAAGAAAGTGACTTAAAAAAATCTAGCAAGAAAAGTGAAAAAAGATCTTTTCTCCGAGATCTATTATGCATTAAGGATAATTTTAGAGTCCATAACTCTGCACATTGTTCTGGATTTGAGAAAAAACCAAAGAAGGGAAATGGAGGAAGTATTTAAGGGACCAATGATAAAGAAACATGGGGCAAGAGTGGTGCGAGCCATTCTTAAGGATAAGGGTAAGCTCACTGGACTTAATGTAACCAAATATCTAGACGTATTTCAAGAGCAAGTGTACGTCCAAGGATTGCCCAAGGAAGTATTTACACAATGCTATGAAAGGGTAGTTTCTACGACAATGCTAGACTCAATCCAATTACACATAAATAAATTTCCAAGAATTTCAAGAAAGAGCCTCACAAGATATTCTCTAGAAGATTTCGGCAAGCAAATTTGGGAGGGTTTCCTAAGATGGATTCATTTTCGTAAGCCCATAGCATCCAGGAAACATTCATTAAATGAATTTTTGAGAAGATTTGCACAACTTAATCAAGCTAATAGAGATTCCCTAAACCCATATCTCATGATATATATCCTAAAGCTTCTTAGTCTTGAAAATAGGAATGAGGTCGAAAGGAGGATTGAAGAACTTGGGAAAAAGAAAACTTTATTGAGGTTATGAAGAAATTTTAGAAAGGATTTGCTCATTTTCCACATTAAATAGGTTTTGTGCATCCAAAACAAGTTCCATCCATGATTATCTTTACTACTGTAGTCCTAAAAGTTCATTTACTTGAGTTGATGAGATTGTTAAAGGAGTGGATATCCATCACAAGTGAATATTGGTGCCATCCTTAGCACCATATTCAAATAGATGGTTCATGGTGCCTAAGAAGAAGAGGAATCTTTATTTCATCTAGGATTTGCAACCAGTAACAAAGTCACAATTAAAAATATAGGAACAATAATTAGAGTAGATGACTTTGCTAAACAATTTGTTGAGCATTCCATTTACTCAATGGGTGATTTGTTTTAAGGATATGATCAATTTTAGTTATCTATTGAAGCTGACATATGACTATGATGAAGACTCACCTAGGCCTTGTACATATGTATACCTTGCTATAGGGACAGATGAATTTTATGGCATATATGATGAATGCAATGAATCTAGTCCTACATGGATTTTTACCTCCTATGACAATGCCTTTCATTGATGATCTTCACATAAAGGGATTGTGAGAGAAGAGTGAAGGAAGTTGCTTTAGATTCTTCTAATTGTAAGCAATTTGTTAGTGAATATATCTCTAAATGCGAGATAATTTTTTAGAGATTTTAAGAGGTATGTTAATGTTTTCTCTAGAGAAATCTATTTTTGGAGTCGACAAGGTTCTTTTTGTAGGACATCTATGTGGAGATTATGGCAAAAGCCAAACCCATATATAGTTGTAGCCAGAGATGTACCCTAACCTCAATGAAGTAAGGAGATTCTTAGGATCCTCTTTCTTCTATGTTATCCAAATCCCTCACTTAGATCATGTTCTAAACACTTAGAAGATGTCCTAAGAAAGAAAAAAACGTTTCTTCAGATGGAGAAACAATCAAAATCCATGCCTAAACAAAAGCAAGTGCTAATTGAAGCTGTGATTCTTAAGCATGTTGATTATTCAAGATTGAAGCCTATGATTTTATTTCTTGACACTAGTCCTATTAGTATAGGCTAGGCAATAGGTTAAGATGAGGATAAGGGGCATTGATATGGTGTCCCTTTTGGCACTCCAGGAAAGTATCCACAGATTAAGAGAGAATTATGGGACTCCATAACTGCATTAAAATCAGATCAAGAATATCTCATATGGTCCAATGTTAGTGTTGAGGTTGATTGTCTTTCTCTCATAGGCATGATTGTGAATTCATCTTCTCTGTATATTGCAATGCTTAGATAGATTTCATATATAAAGCTTATGAATCCAACTTCTTTCCATGTAGTTGGAAGGATAAATACTATTTAAGACATGCTCTCATGAGAAAACTTTGATGAGGATTCTCATCATGATGAGATAGAAAGAGAAACGAATATTTTGAGATATGATGCACTAATTTATGTTTATGTGAAATTCCATGAGAATGGATATGAACGAGAATGGAAAGATAGAGTAAGCTATCTGAGTTCACCAGAACCTTTAGTTGGTGACACGCTAAAGGCAACATGAAGAATCCACAATGTGTGCTGAGTAATAAGATTCTTTAAAGCAAGATCATGGTAGAAATACATGAGACCTTATCGGTAGTTATAAAAGATTTGTTCCAACATATGAGAAAATTAGGAAAGCCTTTTGGTGGCTAGGAATCTATGACTGTGCACAATCTTTTGGACACATGTGCCACATTTCAAGTTCATGTTTCAATAAGGCATAAAGAGCTATTACATCCAATGTACCCTCCTTGTATTCATACAAGTGAATATTTGACCTTGTAACCATACCTAAAGGACTTAATAAAGTGAGATATATAGTATTTGTTGGAGAGCACTTGACTAACCATGTGGAAGGTCGACCTCTTCCTACTTAGATTGCTTAAATATATGTTACTTTAGTAAGAAGTGATTTCATGATTCTGCTATGTAGAGAAAGTGGTTGTAGATCAACGAGATTTGGATGTGAGAGAGATAAATTTCTTTGACCAACATGGGATTGGTTTGTCTTTGATTACAATGTATGACCTAAGGCTATTGATAAGATTTAGAGAGGTCATCATTCTATTGTGTAGGATAGCTCTAGCTTCTACAAAGGAGACAAAAAACAATGGCTTAGATATTTTCCATTCATGTTATGGAATGATAGGATGACATACACTCGGTCTACAAGATTTATGCCTCCTAAATTGACGTATTGTCAAAAACCACTTTCCCCTATATTAAATAAATTTTGACATGGATGACACTCCCTTGGAATGATAATACATCAAGAGAATAATTATTAACGCTAAGAATAAGATAAATTGGAGAATGAAATATAAAACTTAGAGAAGCACAACAAAAGTTAAAGAAGTCAAGGTTAAACAATAAAATATACATTGAGCAAACACATCCACTTAGGCTAGATAAGATAGAGATTAATGACTCTGTATTTATGTACTATAGTACATTTGATACCTAGTATGATATGGGAAGGAAATTGACTAATAGATGGTTCATGCCATATGTAGTTATGTCTATATTTATTAATTGTATGCATGAGTTTGGCAAATCTAAAGGACTCCATTTGAACTCTTTAGTTGTAGGGAAGAGATTAAAGTTATTTAAGAAAAGAAATGAAAAGGAGTATAAAATCGATCAAGAACTTTTTGAAGATGAAGAGGAAGATGGTGTTGGAGCTACTAAAGAAAATTAATCAAGTGAATTTATTATATTTGGTTGTTTATTTTAACTACTTATTTTTTATTTTAATTTTATGCATATCACATATTACATTTCATAAACGTTCTAAGCAGGTAAAAGAGGATTTTAAATTACAATAAGAAATGATTAGAAATACTAAAAAAAATTTATGCACATGAGAGATTAGGTTTAGATACCCTATAGCGATTATGAAGACCTAGATACAACACACTCACTTGAAGGTCTGAGTAGAAGAAGGCCTTCTTTTACATAGATATGCTATGCGATGTTTCTAAAACACTTAGGAAGTCAAATTGTGCCTCCTTCTATTGCGTATCTCTAGATCTCTAGCTCAAACTAGGGGTTAGGAATTTCCTATTAAACAAAAAGTTTGTGAAGATCCTAGGTATTACTTGATTTTAGGAAGTTTTTGCTTTCTTCCGCCCCCAAAAAAAGCAAAAGTAAAAGACCAAAAAAGATATAGTACATTAAGGGTCGCTACAAGGTGATGAATATAAAAGAAAAGAAAAAGATAAAAAAGCAACAATCATGCCTTAGATGTAGTCTCAAAGCCTCTTCTAAGATTTATTATGTGGGCTACATGAGATGGAACTATGCAATAGTGGAGCTAGGAGTGTTTTTTGATAGGTGTAAAAGAGCACATCATAAAAATATTTATGTAAAATGAAAACTGAATTTGAAATGATTAAAAAGGAAAGATTGTTATTGGAAAGTCCAAATGGTTTCTATGGGACTATTCTAACGTATTTTCAATAGTATTAGGATGAACAAACCCATTTTCAATCATAAATTAGGTACTTTAAGGTCATCTTCAACCTGCTAAGAATCTGTATTTTCATAAGAAAGTCATGTTTTTCATTTTGAAAAGAAAAATGTTGAAGTAAAAAAAAAAATTCTTTCAAAAAAATCTTGATGCGCTTCTATTTGACTTTGTGCATTGACCCATTGGAACGATGTGCACGTTTAGGATAGAAAAATATCAGGATAAAATCCCTTGTAGATGGTGTATCAAAACATTAAAATCTAATCGCTTTTTTATTTTTTCTCTCTATACTGATTGTAATTTGATCACTCTAACTAATATATTAATGATTGAGTACCTACGAGAACAAGACGAAAATCTAAGTTGTATATTTGTTCAAATGCTTGGATGACTCAAGTGAGTGTGTGATGTGAAACTTCTAAGTATATCAATGTGTGAGACCATATGTGAGCATTAGATACCGTATTTGCTTTTAAATCCTACTGCTTTTATCCCTACTTGTATAAACATCACATGTCCATTGATCCTTCAAAACCATTTAACATTCACATCAAAGAACCCATACGAAAAACCCTAAGAGAACCCCACTTGACCATAAATCCCTATGACCATTGAGCCTTAGAATCCTCGATTGTTTTATAGAGCTAAAACCTTAAAAATACCAAGTGTAAATGTAAAAAAGCCTTGATCCCATGTGTATATGTATACCCTATAGAAACCATAATACCTTTGTATCTAAAATCTAAAACCGTTGAGTAAATCAACCTCTAATTATAAAAAAAAACCATGAATGTGTATAGATCCAATATCAGAGAGTGTGATTGATACTCCATGTAATATTATCTACCTAGAAACCATGTGAAGAGACCCCTAGTAAGTTTACATTCCCTATGAATATATGTTTGGTAACCTTAGCCATGGAAAATCCTAATTGTTTTATTTAAAACTCCTATGCTTGGAGCTTTAGAAACCAATTTTCCAAACCCCAAAGATCCTTGTTTATTTAGAAAACCTTTTTATATACATGTAAATTAATGAGTAGGAATAAATGTAAATTGGTTTAACCATAGTCTAGAAAAAAATAAGAAAAAAAATAAATTTAAAAATAAGAAGAGAAAATAAAAAAGAAAAAGAAAAAGAAGAAATAGAAAATACAACACAATCAATAAATTGATTAACCAAGTCTAGTATAGAAGAGAAGAAAGAAATAAAAGAAGTACAATGTGTCCATACATGCAACATTGGAAGGTTAATTCAATTTGGAAAGTTGAATATTGTAAATCTAAATAAAAGGTTGATCATTCATCAAATTTTTCCAATCGAGTTTCTTAAGAGCCAAAGTAAAGTGAAAATATTTTTGCTTCTAGTAGTACACCATCTCACCTTCCTGTAGCAAGCAACGAAGCTAATACATACTTAGGATTCCTTGTATCTAGTTATTTGGCATTATTGTGTTAACGTCCTTTTATTAAGGGTTTTACCCATATGATTGTATATTTCTTGAAGCCCATGGATGGCAGTCATGTAGCTTCATCCGTGGATTATGATATGTCATACGTTTCTTCTCTAACTTCTAGATGCACCCTCATAGTTAGCACGGATTCAAACACTTCCTTTATTCACGATTTTCTCTTATCTAAAACACTTACCACTCCGATTCCTCTGACATCTTTCATCCAAGTGATCCTCCTACCACAATTGTGTACTTTGGTGCTTCCCCTTAAGGATAGGTGAGGGCCCATGGACTATCCCTAAAGGCATCGAGAATGCATCATCGCTCCTCAGATAGACGACAAGGCCTCATCCAATCGCTTTGTGCCTTCACATCCTCCTTGTCTCTGACATCATAGCAAAGATGTCAATAATCAGGATTGATTGTAGTGGACATATCTACGAAATGGAGCTTTTATCACTAGCATGTGAAGAATTCTTATCCTCAATAAAAAACTTGAAGAAGTCCTCTATATGAACCAACCTCAACAATTTGCTAATCTAGGTATCCAAATCATCCTTGCAAGCTAAGGATAGCACTATGTGGACTAAAGCAAGCCCCAATGACCTAGAATTAAAGGTTAGTGGATTATTTATCAAGTTGTGTATACAATCTAAGTGTTGTAGATCCATCACTTTACATGAAGAAGAAGGAGGAAAGATGGTATACATATGAATCTATGTGAAGGATTTGATCATCATAGTAAGTGATGTTGGAGGTATTAAAGATATCAAATAAAAGCTACGAGTAGTTCTAGATTTCTAATCTTGGAACTCTAAATTACTTCTTGGGAATAGAGATAATCTATGAACATAATGTCCTCTTCGCAATTGAAAGAAAATACTTATTGGATGTGTTATACAAGTTTTGTATGATTAGCTGTAATCCACTTTTTTAGCCTATGGATCCCACTACAAACTTTTTCATTACATTAAAATATGTAGAAGAGTACTTTGTTCATTAGTTTATGCTACATACAATAGACCTAATCTTACATATGTAGTACGCATACTCTCTCAATTTTTGCATGCACCCACTCATGGTCATCTTATGACAAAAGGAAAAATGCTTAGATACATAAAGAAAACCATCAATAAAAATAGTATATCAGGTTATGTTTTCATCATAGGTACAAACATCATCTCATGGAGATCTAAGAAGTAGCCCACTCTTGATTTTTCATCTATATAGGCTAAGTATAGAGGATTAGCATTGGCTACATGTGAGCTATTATGGCTTAAGAAACTACTAAAGGAAATCAAAGCTTGGACGTGGGGGCATTTCCTATTGATGGAGACAACATTTCAAGCATCTACTTGGCTAACAGTCCAATGTTTCATGCAAGGCATAATCACATAGAAGTTCATTACCACTTCATTAGAGAAACTTTGGTGGTGAATGAGCTAGATATAAGGTATGCAAGCACTAAAGTGAACATTGGAGGCATGATAACAAAGTTTCTTGAAGGTTCAAAACTTGAAGCATTCAAGGAAGCGATAAACATATGACACATAGGTTGAAGCAATGAAGGAAAAGGACTTGAGGTTGAGGGGGAATCTTGTAAGTACCAAAAACGTTGAACTTCAAGAATGTTGGAACATGCTCCAAGTTTCACATTCCACATCATCCACAATCAAAGGAGGGTGCTTTCCACGAGTTCGAGGCAGGAAATCATGTCTATGATAGAAAGAATTGATTAGAGAAGAAGTGGGCTGCCTATTAATGTAATGGACCTCACCTTTTGAAAATTATATTTTTTCATTGGTTGAAGAGATAGTACATTATAAGCTCTTATTTGAGTGTTATAGGTCTCAAGATGAGTGCTTGTACACGTATAGAGAAATACTGTGAATAGTGTATAAATTGTTAGCTGGACCTTTGTGAAGAGATCAAGTAGTTTATTTTGATGTAGTTGGTTTAGGCATCATCCTGTGTTAGAATGGAATTATTTTACTCACATTTGAAAGCTCTGTAAAGGTATTTTGCGTATTCAACATTGAATTCATAGTCTAAACAGTAATCAAAGAAACATAGATAACACGCATCCTCTATCAAAAACATATCAAGATCCTAGGAGGGTTCTTTTTCTTTCATTATGCACATAGGAGTGCTTATCGTCCAACAATGATTACTCTTAGTATAGAAGATACTAAGAAAGTCATAAAAATTAGTTAGATTTGCAAACTTAAACGTCCTTATGTAAATCGTCATGAATCCCAAAGTAGGATAATAACTTATCATAGGCGCAATGTTCCATGAGCACTTTTAGTTGATATTTCGCACTTGATTCCATCCAAGGAAATGAAAAAAAAAAATATACGGATAGTAATTGAACACAAAAGCATAGCTTTCAAATTCAATATTTATGTTTTTACTTCATGTTTGCATCTCTAGTAATGATGCATAAATGTAGAAGGATCATCAAAACTTTGAAGGAACTGTTTTGTTTTTAGAAGAGCAAGACAGTTTTTATGAAGTTTCCTTTGAGAGATTTCTATCTCATGATGAAACCTAGATAAGTGGTCTTTAGGGAACAAAATATTTCATAATGAAAAGAACTTAGAAGAAATAGTAAAATTTTATTATTTTAATGAATGAAGCCATTCTCCTACCATAATCAAAGATGAAATTATTTTTTCAAATGCAAGAAGTTCCAATCGATGGATCTTCGTTGATCTGTAAACTTTTTCTAGAAAGAGACAAGAAAACGTCCTCCACAAATAGATGTTTAGTGAAGAAGTAAAATTTTATAGGAAAGAACTTTATGATATGCTATAGTTATGAAAAGTTTGGATCTCTAAAGGTAGTTGCAAGCCACAAGCTACATAGATCATGTACAAGTTTCAATCATGCATAGGAAAGTGTAAAAGACAAGAGATCATGATTCCAAGTATTGAATCTACAACCATAATAATATTTATTGAGTTTCAAGAAGATAAAACATACATTTACCTATCTTTAAGGGTCTTCAAAAGATAAAATCCAAAGCATCAATGGGTGACTAGACTAAATGGAGTAGAAATCTAATTGAAAACTCCCATGGGCATCAACATAAGGCTTTTGTCCAAAAGAAATCTAAGGACAAGAAGAAAGAAACGCTTGCTACATATTTATTGACTAATAACCAAAAGGTCTTCAAAGTGAGAAGTCCAAGTAACTTCAAACTATATTGCTTTGTTTTCTAAGACCTTGGATGAGGAAAATGATTAGTTATTTTATCAAGTGCTTTGAAACGTTTTCAAGTAACGTATAAGCCAATGCATAATATCGTGCAACGTTCTTGTGAAAAAGACACTTTAAACCTACTAAAGGTTAAAGTAGAGGTAAATCCTTGACCTTGAATTCTTTTGAAGGATTGGAGTAGCACACTAGTTTACGGGAATGAGTTTGGAATTGAGAATAGGTATTTCCAATACATAAATTCAAATATAACGTAGGCTGGTATGTGACACTAGATTTTGTACTCAAATTGATGTAGGAAAGATGGAATGGGAGATGAAAGCATGGGATGATAGGTATCTCATGGAATAAATCTTGAAATCCAGTTGAATCCCTAAGGGTATTCAAGCTTCAAAAGTGAAGTTTAACTTCAAGCAAATCAATAGCATGACCTAGAAAGATATTTCAAGGATCAGTTAGAAGATAATGAAGGTAGAAGAATTCAAGTATGACAAGTATGGTAATATTTCACTCGTGCATACTTAAAGGTAAAGTTAGTGTAAAGAAAAAAAAAAGCTTTGAAATGATCCTCTCAACCAAGAATAAATAGAAGAAGTTAATTCAATGTGAAAGCACTAGTTAATAGTGTAGTTTGGTGAAGTCAATGTCTTAAATATGACAAAAATATCTTCCTATAATTCCTCAATAGACCACAAGTATGGTTAGATAAATGTAAAAGGATTCCGTGATAGGGAGTCATATAAATACCTCAAACTCGAGTGAAAAACATCAATTGAAAGAGAAAGTTAAGCTAGCTTTTATGTTATAAAATAAAGTTTATGTAGATAGAAACAAATTATATTGGTAAATCGAGTTTACATAAGTAAATGGAGATAACGTTAATAAATAAAATTAATGTTAATAAAAATACTTATGCTAGTAAAAAGATTTTATGTTAGTAAACGGCACTTGTATTAGTAAATATAAAAGAGAGCGAATCACATGCCATTTCCAAGTTAATCATGAACAAGAACCGCTTTTCTTGAGGACAAGGAAAGGATATAGGTTGTGATCATATCTTATTATTTTATTTTCATTCTTCTTTTTA
This sequence comes from Ceratopteris richardii, assembly GCA_020310875.1. Lineage (NCBI taxonomy): Eukaryota > Viridiplantae > Streptophyta > Polypodiopsida > Polypodiales > Pteridaceae > Ceratopteris > Ceratopteris richardii. Next base: position 11,736 of record MU260516.1, read on the forward strand.
ATACTTCTTTGCTTTTATTTTCATATACGTTGCATACAATCATATATGAAGCATAAAATAAGACTTGAACTATGATAGGAGGATTCAAAATTTGATGAAATTCAAAAGACTAATATGTTAGTATTGGAAAAGGTACCAAAGGATAAGAAGCACTTTCTTACATGTATTGGCCATTGTTTCAACCGCATGCACATAAGAGTAAGACTATTTGTGCATTTTTTCTTTCTAAAACAACGCTTTGACTTAGATAATAATGTCCTTTTATACAAAGATCAAGATAGGAGGCAAGAGTAATGTATTTGTGCACAACATAGGTGGAGGAAGTACATGACTAGAAAGATACTAAAATAAATGAAATGTTTGAAGCATTTAATGCATGCGAGTATGTGAATTTGCATAGAAGCACATGCAATTTCTTACATACGAGACATTATTGTTTTCTTTGAGTAGGCAAGAATATAGGTCAATACACGTAGCTTACTTTCTTAAAGCTTGACCTTAACAACTAGAAAGAAGCAAAGCTGCTTAGTTGCAAGGTGATGCTAGCTGTAATCTAGAACTCAAGAAACTACTAGATTTCTTCCTAAAGTGATACTTATGTATCAAGGGAAAAATTTAAAGTTTAAGTATAAAATATTTCATATTTAGTAAAACTCAAGCATAAGTGAGATACATTCGGAAATCTAAGTTTTCTTACCATATTTATGGTCACGAACACATGAATAGTTGCAGACCTAGAAAGATTTATGATTACTCTAAGTATTGGAGATATTGACATTGTCATGAAGAAAAGTTTGAAATGTGATCTCACATATTCTTATGTAAATGCTCAAGCATCCCAAGGCAGGATAATAACTTATCATTGTTTCAAAGTTCCATGAGCACTTTTAGTTAAGACCTCTGACTTGATTCCATCCAAGGAAATGGTGGAAGCTATAAGAAAAGTACTTGACCTCAAAGAATAACTGAGCTTCGAAATTCAATATTTGTGTGTTTACTTCATGTTTGGATTTCTAATAATTATTTATAAATGGAAAAGAATCATTAAAACCCTAAAAGACCTCTTTTTTTTATAAGAGCAAGATAGTTTATTTGAAGCTTCCTAGAAAACGTTTCTATCTGATGATGACACCAAATAAGTGAGCTTTAGGGAATCAAATATTTGTAACTTGAAAATCTATTGTAATATTATGTTTTTGAAGACCTTGGAATAGAAGGATGGTTATTTGTTCTATCAAATGGTGTCAAAAGATTTCAATGCATAATATCATGGAATATTATTTTGAAAAGCACTTAAAACCTTTTTTACCTTGAATTCTTTTGAAGTATTTGAGTAAGACGTGAATCTATAGAGATGAGTTTGGACTTGAGAATAAGTATCATCCAAACATAAATATGAATATAAAGTAGGGTGGTGTGGACACCATATTTCCTGCGAAAATTGATGTAGAAAATATGGTTATGAGACATCCAACCATGGTATGATAGATATGCTTTAGTGATGGAATGAATCTTGCACTCACATTGAGTCCATAAGGAGATTGAAGATTCAAAAGTGAAAATAAAGTTTGAGCCAATCAAGAGCATGACCAAAAACGATATTTCAAGGATAAGTTAGAGGATCATGAAGTTAGAAGTATTCAAGTATGACAAGCATGGTCTTACTGTTTTTGACGAAAATAGAGGTTTTAAATGATACTCTCATAGAGAAGATATACAAAGTTAACGCAATGTGAACATTACGTGAGTAAGCAAAATTAATGTTGATAAACGGTCTTTATGCTAGTAAACGAATTATATGTTAGTAAACGGCGTTTAATTAGTGGATATAAATCCATTTACGCGTTGCAAATGAGACATTAACGTTCGATGGAATGCAGGAAAGTCCTTATTGGAAAATCCAAGAATGCTTAGATAGAACCCAATCAGTTCGATTTGTTAGTTGTTTCATCCTAACGGCCCTCATTCTGCATAATGGGTCAGCGACTGAATGGGAAAAATGGCTTAAGCCATTAGGTATAGGTGCAATGGCATTGAATGTTCATTGTATCTGCATGACACGAAATCCAGTGGTCGCGCCACAAGCACGTTGAATCGATCTCTACATATATTTTGTAATCAGTGGGGAACAGCCGTCTTTGTGCAAGAGCACCATTGGCCAATATATCTCGTTGACCTTCTCGTTGGTATTTGGAGTTCATCGGCTCACATGGTGTGTTCGACGTACTTGGCTCAGTTTGAAGACTGTGTTGAGGGATAAAGGTCATTGGATAAAGTTTCATAAGTGTGCTTTGCTTATCATAGGGAAGACCCTTTTCTTAAACATCAGACCACAAACGGTTCAAAAGAAACCTTCAGATAACAACCTTCAAATCTGTTGCCGACAAAATCATAGCTCATCGTGCATTTGTTTAATAATCTATCATCGCCGCTTAGAACCTCCCCTCATTCCTTCTTACTTCATAGTGATTTTGCTAAATCCGGATCTCTTCTCTTTCTCACCATCAAGAATCATGTTTAAATATTCCAATAACTCTTTCTCACCATCAAGTATCATGTTCAAATATTCCAAATATTATAGCCACTCAATATGATAATTTCTTATCTCTTTGTCTCCTAAATATTAAAAGCCGCCAATGACAATTAAAAGCCACCAATGCCAAAGCTAATAAAATCTGTGGGGCCTCTTATTGGTGTAAGAATTGCGTTCAGAGTAGAGAGCACCTTAGCTATCTCTTCTTCTCGTGCTCTAGAAGTTACTCGATCTGGCAATCTCTCCCTAGCATTTTGAGCTTACAATGGACCTTTATCCCTCAACACTAAGGGTCTTCCTTATGATAAACAAAGCACAAGCGGCGTTTGGTTGGTTTTCTTAAAATTCATGCCTTCATATATTCATCAAGGGTTGTGATTGTCTGTATCCCACAAAGCAAGGGTAGGATGGCCCGGAGGCGCAATGGTACGAGGGTCCAAAACTGGTTGAAATCTTGAGATTAGAGATGAGAGAAACATTTGAAAGAGAATAACTAAGAAGTTTAATGTTTTTTTTGTTGCCTTTATGAGCAAACCACTTGCTCTTAATCTTTTTGATTTCCAAGAGAAACATTGTATGGTGTCTAAAAGGTGGAGTTTTTTTACGAATACTGTTGTACTTTATGGACTATAGGAATTTTAAATGGATTTTAATGCCTTAAGGTTTTTGATGTGTTTTGTGGTTTGATTTAGCATGTGAAGATTCATGAGGGTGCGAATGCACTTGCACTTATTCAAATATTTTGGGAAATATTTAGAAGATAAAAGTATGATTTTTGTAAATAAAGCAAAAGCGTGCTTTTCAAAGCACTTCCCTCATGTATCTTCTATTCAGGGCATAATAAGAAATACCTATAAATACACATGCTCTGATAGACCCGTCCGTCTGAGTATGTCGGGGGAGATTGTACCCAATCTGGTGTACCTTCGCACATACACTTTGATCGGAGCAGAGAGCGATGTTAGAGATTTGTGGTTTTATCATCTAAATCGGGGAGGCCTTATTTATAGGTGGTTCGATTCAGTGCAACAGCCCATTTGGCTATGCTTACCTCTTTGATGGGAGGACATAGAGTATTCTCTTCGAACTTGACGAGCGCATTTTCTTGGCGCACACACGTATAGTATTTGGCTACTTAACAACACGTGGTATTTAAGAGCAACACGTATTCACCATTGAAGGGAAGCTAGACTGGAAGTGGGCGGCCGGAATCAGACAAAACGACTCTATCTGGTTCCCGATACATGGCATCCGGAGTGTGGAATCGTGGAACATTCGAAATGCCAAGAGATTATGGCACAAAGGATTTAAAAAATGGAAACACCTCTGGAAACATGACACCAACTACTGGATCAATTTCGAGGATATTGATCCCTGCAAAAACATCTCCTACGAAGAGTGGAACACTTTGCAAAGCAGATGCCTCGCATGGGATCGGCACAAGACTCGCCTTCTCATGGGAAACGACGCACCGAACTCGCTTGGTCTCAAATGGCACAATGGAAATAATCTACTCAAAATCCCGAACATCAAAGAGACGACTGACCACCAGATCAGTCTCAACAAGAAGTGGTGCCTGTCTTGGACGCGGCTTCGATGGGACATGAAATTCATGGGCATCTGGCACCCGCTGATCGAGATTAAGAAGTCTGTCCTCCTTTGGCAAATTCTGCATCGTGGAATTTGGACTAACCACAAGGCTAGCAAAATTTGCGGGGTCCCTCCCTGGTGCAAACGCTGTCACCGGGCTATTGAAGATGTCGCTCACATCTTCCTTTCCTGCCCCAGCTCCTTCAGAATCTGGCAGACGGTTGAAAAGAAAATCAGGCTTCAAAAACAGCTTAGCTGGAAACAGGTCCTTTTGGGAGAAGCGATCGGCTGCTCCGCGACACTCTGGAACGCCATCAGAGGGGAAGTCTTGTGGAAAATATGGCGGGAGAGGTGTGCTCTCAACTTCGGCGATACCCCCAAGGAATGGTCGATTGAGAAATCACTATTCCTCCTTGGCAAAAGGATTGTCAACTGTAAGAATTCCCCCCCCTTCAGGCACCATAAAGTCCTCATTTTGATCAACAACAAGCTCAAACCCAAGTGGGCCCCACATGAGGGCGATGAGAGGGTGATCAACCTTCTATGTAATGCAACCTAGAACTCATACAAGTTTCCCCTGCTTTGTGGGATATGGGGGGTCCCGAGGGCGCTAGTCCCCTTCTTTTGTACCTTTGTTTCTTAATTTAATTCAAGTCCGGGAGAGTAGGCTATTGCCGAACTTCCTTTATATTAAAAAAGGGAAGCTAGAGAAGGGATCCTCAAATCCATTTCTTTTTCTTTCCATATCGGATACGGCTTCTAGAGTGCCCATCCGTCATGGAGAAGGGTGAACATAGAGCTCAGTTTCGAAGCGCTTTTTTTAGAACCACAGCTAGAACCTAATTTGATTAGTCAATTTACACCAAGTATATCCCTTCTTTTACGCATAACCTGGTCATTCAATATTCATTTCAATATGGAGAAGGGTGAACATAAAACTCAGTTGCGAAGCGCTTTTTTTAGAGCCATAGCTAGAACCTAATTTGATTAGTCAATTTACACCAAGTATATCCCTTCTTTTACGCATAACCTCGTCATTCAATATCCAAATTTAGAGTCTCCTTTTTCTATGGCAACCTCTTTCAGAGCTCTTCCATGCATGTATTCTTACATAGAACATGCTTATGATTGTTCATTGATGGCACATGTGAGTGGCCATCCATGTCTATTTTATTCTCATTAACTCAGGTTAGTTGCTCATCAAGTGGGAGGTATGTTATACTTTATGGAATAATGGATTTTAATGCCTTATGGTTTTTAATGTGTTCTGTGTTTTGATTTGACATGTGAAGATTCATGAGGGTGTTAACACGCATGGACTTATTCAAATATTTTTGGAGATGTTTAGAAGAATATTTAGAAGATAGTTCTTTTTAGAAGATAGTAATTTTTAGTTATTTTGTAAAAATAATAAATCACTTTTGTAGAAATAGAAAGTTATGATTTTCATGAATAAAGCAAAGCAACCCTTTTCAAAGCGCTGCTCTCATGTATCTGCTATTCAAGTTATAATAAAAAATACCTATACATACACATGCTCTGATAGACTCATCCATCACAATATGTGGGGGGGAGATTGTACCCAATCAGGTGTCTAATCTCTTTTCTATTTCTATTCTGTAACTACTTTTGTCACATTTATTTTGGTACTATCCTATGCGTTCCTGCATCTGCGGAATCCAAAGGGCAACAATTATGTATTCTTCTACCTGATAGGGTGATGGATTTGGCAATCGACCACTCTTTCGGATGGGCATCAAAGTTGACTGCACATCTTTCTATAACTTTAAGAATGCGTTACCTCTGATGGGGTTCCACAATGCAAAAGAACAACCAATCATTTCTCCAAGTAATGCTTGTTCACTACAAGGAATACAAGCATATAGCGACGGTTAAGGCGACACAATTTCGTCGCTATAAAATTGCGAAATGCGTCGTAGTGAGCGTCGCACGCGCACCGTCGATTAAATGACGAGCCAAACGACATTTTTTTGTGACTTGTGGCGTGATGGGGTCTACGACGCTCACATAGAGCGTCGCTAACACGACGATTTTAAATAGTGTCGCTTTTTTTGCATCGCATAAGCAACGCTTTTTGGCGTCGCATAAGCGACGCTAAAACATGTCGCTTATAACATCGCTTACAGGATGGTCTGTTGACGGAAAAAAACTAAAACGTTGGAGGCTATTCGATTGACATTTTCACGCATCTGATTGAAGAGCTCTCCAATGTTCGCAATTGTGCTGCGCATACGAGCTGAAGCAAGTATATGCACAATTGTTGTTTTGCCTAAGCTCTCTCTTATTGTCTCCTTGTGTCTCTGTTTCTCTCTTTCTACATCTTTCTCTCTTTGAATTCTCTCTCTCTCTCTCTCTCTCTCTCTCTCTCTTCTTTCTCTCTTTATTGCAGGTCATTCAAGAAGCTAACCAAGCAAAAAGTATGGCTAACTATTGTAAGTACAATTTCTATTCTTTGTATATCATTTGAATTGTGTTATTTTCATTAGATAGCATACTCACACTTATTGATATGCACTTATACACTTATACATGATGAAGATGCACTTTCACACATATACACATATACACATGCACATACACACACATATATACACACAGATACATGTGCACATACACTTAGACATACACACATATACACATGTATATGCACAAACATTTCTACAACCACATAAAAAGACTTACATGCATACATTATTGCATATATATATATATATATATATATATATATATATATATATATATATATATATATATATATATATATATATATATATATATATATATATATATATATATATATATAGATATAGATATATATACACACATTAACATATACGCAAATACATGTATATGCACATCCACATGCATGCACATGGATGCAAATGGAAATGCATCCACATACACATGCATGTTTCATACATATACACATGCATATACATACATTATACACATATATACACATACATATGCACATACGTACACACACATATACACATGCACACACACATGCATATACTTACATATATACACATATACATGCACATACATATACACACACATATACATGCACATGCACATACTCATACACACATATACACTTACACATGCACATGCACATACATACATATACACACACATACACATGCACATACATACATATACACACACATTCATATACACTTAGGTACACACATATGAATGAATTATATAATTAAAGTATTAAAACACATATACACATGCACACACACATGCACATACCTACATATACACATATACATGCACATACACACATATACACATAGAGTTACACATATACATGCACATGCATATACACACACATACACATGCACATGCACATACTCATACACACATATACACTTACACATGCACATGCACATACATACATATACACACATGTACACATGCACATACATACATATACACACACATACATATACACTTAGGTACACACATATGAATGAATTATATAATTAAAGTATTAAAACACATATACACATGCACACACACATGCACATACCTACATATACACATATACATGCACATATATACACACATATACACATAGAGTTACACATATACATGCATATACATATACACACACATACACATGCACATGCACATACTCATACACACATATACACTTACACATGCACATGCACATACATACATATACACACACATACACATGCAGATACATACATATACACACAGATACATATGTAGAAAATTACTAAAATATATAAAAATTATAAATATAAACTATTAATTTGTGTACCTTTTGCTGAGGAAATGACTCTTGAAGACTAAGCTGTCTACGAAAAAACTGCCACGTCTCAGGTGGTATGTTAGGTCGCCTCTTATTTTTTTCCACAATATAATATCTCCTGTTAATTTAATCTCAAACAGAAAAAAAAATCAGAATACATACACATATATACACACATACACATACACATACCCACATACACATATACATGCAAACATATACACATACATATATGTATACATATACACATAATACATACATATAACATAAACACACATATACATATCCACATATATATGTACACACACATGCATGCATATACACTCATTCATACAAAATACATGCATTTATCCCACAATAATGTGTAGTTGTGTTTATGTGAATATGTGTGTATGTGTAAATGTGTAAATGTGAATATGTGTGTATGTGTAAATATGTATATGTGAATTTTTTGTGTATATAGATAATCAGATTATTAATATCAAATACCATTATTTGTAGATTCTAATCAATCAGCTCCTCATCGTGCAATGACTATATACTGTAAGTATGTCAAACATTTAATTTTAAATATATTTGATGGATACATAACTTATATTTTGTTTTGTTTTTTATTATGTGTAGATTTTGATCAATCAGAGGGTACTCCACCACCTCCTACCCAGGAAATGACTTCACATGTGTCCTTCGATAGGAATTATGATGAATTTTACTATCAAGAGCATAATATATGTTGGTGTAACTCTTGTTATGGCATGTATCAAAGACCACGATTGGAATGTATTGAACATGCGGTAGAGTATGGTACTTTTGAGTGTGCACCATCACGTGGTCAACGTGATAATGCTTGGGTATGTATTTTTTATATATATTAATGTCATTATTTTATTGAAAAACCATATACAAAATCAAATTACTATTGATATACAGGAATACTTGCTCGATGATGATGATGATGATAATTTTTCTCATAATGTTAATATACCTCTTACACGTCATGGACTTGCTGTTCATTAATTACAAGCAGAGTTTTCTAGAAATCCTCTACCTCCTGGTTTAGAGACTAAAAGGGCTGGAGAGTATCCATTGCCAACTCGTGATTGTTCTTTAGTACAAACATATGATAGAAGAAAATATGGAGGACGGAATAGATGACCACTTCCTTTAGATGGAGAGGTTTTCAACTTTTGGGGTTATCGCTATATGATTGCTCCATCCACTATTACTAATGCTAGTCGTGGTCTCTTTATTGTAGAGGATTTGTATGTGCCTCCGAACTCTAAAGTCACTCTTATGTCATTTTCTGGTCCTATGGGAGATTGGGATCGACTTTCACGTTATGTTCAAAGCATGAGTACTTATGGAATATGCTTAACGCAGCATCCCTTAGTAGTAGAAGGATTTTACATGGAGAAAATGAAAGATTATATATTGATGGAAGACCTTACACACATGGAAATATAGCAGGTTTAATAAATAGTAGTTGAGGGTTACATAATAGTTCAAGGACTAATTGCACATTTGAGGAGCGTGAAAATAGTCATGAATCAACATACATGAGTAGAGATGTATCAAGATACATAGTTGTCGATGCTATTACTACATTACATGCAGGTGATGAACTATTAGTGAATCATGGATGGCATAAACCTCCAAGAGCACCTTTAAGCTAGAGAGAATAAAAATTTTCTATCCATATTTAATAAGTTATATACTGAATTTTATATTTAAAGTTTACTTTTTATTGATTTATGGAATACTAATGAATTTTATTTATATGTGTAGATTCCAATGTATGATGTTGATGATATTCCTCCACAACATTCACAATTGCCAGTAAGACCTCATTTATCAGAAGCTTCTATGAGGAGGCTACGCAAAATCAATCCTATGGAATATGCAAGGTTGAACGATCTATATTCAAAAGACAATAAAGTACCAGATTTGTGTGACAATGATGAAGATGATGGCATGGTAGATTTTATTGAGGATTGGCATCAAGATGACAATGAGAGCATTGATATTTCTAAAAATGAGAAATATCTTCGAGAGGAGTGTCTAAAGCATGTATATGAAGGAAGTCGTTTGACATGACTAAGTGCGAGCTTACTTATTCTCAATCTTCAAAATCATTTTGGATGGAGTAATGTATATGTCGACACTATTAAGGTATAATTTTCAAATTTCTCTCTCTCTCTCTCTCTATATATATATATATATGCATAAAATATATATATATATATATATATATATATATATATATATATATATATATATATATATATATATATATATATATATATATATACATATAGTATATATATATACATGCATATATAAACATAACCATAATATACATGAATGCATACACACATATAAACATGCACACACATATACACACATTTTGAAGGATGGGAAAATAATTTTAAAGGATGGGCGAACAAAAACTGTCCATTCAATGCAGGTTTTTATTCTTACTTTAGATAAGGTAAGAACAAGAACTCGAATTGAATGGACACTTTTTGTCCGCGCATCTTTTAAAACTATCAATGCATCTTTCGAAATATTCACGAAAAAATTGATTGTTTGAATGGCAGGATACAATTGTTTGTTTTGGAGGATATGAATTATGTACCTTCATTGAATGATTTTTCGATTGTACCATATGTTCAGTTTGAAAGTGTGAGAAGCGGATTTATAATTGCTATTCAAAGAATTTGGCACTGTTTATAGGCCATACAATGGTGACCTGGATGAATCACATGCACAAAGGTTACTCAAGATAGAGCAACCTGATTATAATGGACTAGTGCCAGCAAGATTCTTGGGGTATGCAGTAAACCTCTTGCATGTCAATGATGAGCATTTGAACTTTAGGATACAAAGTGGAAATCGTGGTGGCTTGAGAGGATCACTTTTATACAGCTTGTTCAAAGAACTTCAGTGTCATAAACCTGAAGTTCTTTGAACAAGCTATATAAAAGTGATCCTCTCAAGCCACCATGATTTCCACTTTGTATCCTAAAGTTTAGATGCTCATCATTGACATGCAAGAGGTTTACTGCATACACCAGGAATCCTGCTAGCACTGGTCCATTATAATCAGGTTGCTCTATCTTAAGTAACCTCTGTGCATGCAATTCATCCAGGTCACCATCGTATGGCCTATAAACAACGCCAAATTCTTTGAATAGCAATTATAAACCTGCTCTCACACTTTCAAACTGAACATATGATAGAATCGACAAATCATTCAATGAAGGTACATACTTCATATCCTCCAAAACAACCCAATCATATCCTGCCATCCAAAACAATCAAATTTTCCGAGAATATTTTGAAAGATGCACATAAGCATACACATATATAAAATTATATGCATATATATATATATATATATATATATATATATATATATATATATATATATATATATATGTATATTTATTTATTTAATTTTTTTAATATATCTTATTTTGATGAACGTACAGGTTATTATCTGAAAATTTTTTACCAAGTGAGAATATTCTTCCTACCTCACATGATGAAATGAAGAAGATAATCAACAATCTTGGTATAGATTATAGATGTATACATGCATGTCCTAACGATTGTATTTTATATAGAGCTGAATATGTAGACTCTTTGACATGTCCCAAATGTCAATCTCCTCGATATAAGGGTGAAGAAGGTAAAATCCCAAAAAAGGTATTGAGACATTTTCCATTGGATCCACGGATTAGACATATGTTTCAAAGCCCCAAATTATCAAAGCTTTTGACTTGGGGACATGATCACAAAAGTACTAATGGAATAATGAGAATTCCTCATGATAGTGTTGCTTTTCAGCATATTGATTCTACATGGCCTGAATTTGCACAAAATCCACAGAATCTAAAGTTAGGAGTTGCATTAGATGGGGTTAATCCATTCTCCATGAAATCCAGTAAATGGTCAACATGGCCAGTGGTAGTCATAATTTACATTCTTCCGCCATATCTTAGCATTAAAAAGGAACATCTAATGCTTTCACTTTTAATCCCACACAAAAGACAAGTTAAAGATATGAATATATATCTTGCTCCTCTCATTGACAATCTCCAAGAGTTATGGAGAGGTATTAATATCATTGATGTATCGAAAAGCATCATGAACCATATTGTGGCTTGGACTATTCACGATTTTCTGGGATATGGTGTTTGTTTAGGTATTAATGTAATTTTTTAATTCAATATGCATGTAAATAAATATGATCTAATCTAATTATAGTTTTATCATTTTCATGATGTAGGAATATCTACTAAGGGTTATGAAGCTTGTCCATATTGTGCTGATTGGTTGAGATCAATATATAGTAAGAATCTCAACAAAAATATTATCTTCGACATCGATGATTCTTGCCCAATGATCATCCATTAAGATCTAAAAGCGAAGGGATACATTTTAATGGAAAGCTTGAAACAGGTTAGTGTCCAAAACCTATGATGCCTATGGATTGGTATAAAAAATGGACAGATGGACCTCTGATAGATCCAGAATCAGAAATCTTCAGTGATGATTCAGATAATGAGTATGTGAAGAGAGGTAAAGGAAAATTGGCACTTGCAGAGAACATATCAATATGGTATTCTTTGGAGTATTGGAAAGAGTTAAAAGTATGTCATCTTCTTGATCCTATGCATATATTCAAAAATATTGGTTATTCACTATGGCTGCATCTTCTTGGACTAAAAGATACCATAGCATCAAGGAATGATTTGAAAGATAAAAATCCAAACCAAAGTTATGGCCAGTTTTTGATAGGCATCGACAAGAAATGACTTATGCACCTGCTTGTTGGGTACTTACAACAAAAGAGATACAAACTATCAACAATAGAATTCAATTAATTAAGACTCCTACAGGATATGGAGCATCTTTTCAAAACATATTTACTATGGATGATAAGAGCTTATCTGGGTTAAAGACCCATGACTAGCATAACTTTTTGAAACATATTTTACCTTTGGTTATCGATGGATTTACAATGAAAAGACTACAAGATGTGATCTATCGTCTTCGATCACTTATAAGGTAATTATGATACTTTTATATTTAATATGTATGAATATTGGACATCTTTTATTTTTTAATTAACTTCTTTATAATTGTTTTTATGATATGTATAGGTGGATTACATCCAAAGAGATTGACAAAAACTCGATCCCACAAAAAAAACATGAATGCAAAGAGCTACTATGTTTGATCAAGAAAGAACTTCCTACATCATTTTTTGATATTCAGGTTCATTTATTAGTCCATCTTGTAGATGAAATAGAGATTGCAGGTGTTGTTAACACTCGATGGATGTTTTGGGTTGAGCGATTTATGGGAATATTAAAAGGTTATGTGCGACAAAGAGCGAAACCAGAAGGATCCATGGAAAAGGGTTGGATGCTGGAAGAGTTCATGTATTACGTTAGTGAGTACCTTGAAAGAGTTCATGAAGAAGCTCCACGTGCATGGACCAACGAGTCTTCTTTTAAAATAACAAATGAGGTATTATCAGGTAAGGGAGTTCCATTCTTATTTACATTTCAAGAAAAAAATGATGTTTCTACTTTTGTAGCATATAATAGCAAATGCATGCAAGCATTCCTTAGCGAGTACGAGGAACTTCAAAATCTCTGAAGTAAAAGGCGAAAAAACAAAAGATATAGACATGATCTCGATAATAATGAGATTACAGATATATCTTCTTTCACGGATTCGCTATATAGTCTTTTGCAACGCGCCAACGCAAATAGTGAAGAAATCTCAGATGAGCAAAGAGAGTTAATGATAGGTTATGAACGAAAGGTAATTTTATTAAAATACTGTTTTATTTTTATCATATATGTATATTAGTTTCTATTTACTAATTGAATTTATTTTGCAAGCTCGAATGTTCATTAATATGTGGGCTTTTGGACAGCATATTAGAATCAAAGCCATTGATTCTTTACGTAAAACTGAGGATTCTAGTATTGTTTCTTCTTTCAAGCAACTATCATGTGCTAGCTCGAAAGACAGGAACCTTATAGATAGCGAGCTTGGTTACGTAGGAACTATTGTTGGTATGTACAAAATTTTGTTTCGTACATTTAAATAGGTAGAAAAAAAATTATATTTTTTATGATAGATTTAGTTATTTTTTTAAGCACCTAATAATGGGTTTTTGTTGTTATATATTTTGATAGGTCATTTTGAAGGTTGATTGGTTTCGAGCCGACTATAAAGGTAGTAGTTCCACATTAAGAAAGGAATTATCTGGGTTTTGGGCAATTGATTCTTCCAAGGTAATGCGATCTACTAAAGAACCATATATTCTTCCTAGGCATATTGAACAAGAATTTTTTTATAAAAACCCGGATGCTCATCCTTGGTGGCAAGTCATTCATGTGCAACCTAGAGGTAGGTCATTGTTTGAACTATTTATTGTTAGAGAGATCGAAGTAAGTCCTCTTGATGATTCAGCATCAGATACTGATACATCAACATCTGAAAGAGAAATTAGAATCATTATACGTGATAATGATACTAATCTTTTTGATGAAGAGGATAATTCTCTACATGATGATTCTATTGATGAGGAAGAGGAATTACGAGAAATAGATATTAATCCATCAATAGATGATGTGATTCATGAGAACATAGATTTAACAATAGAAGAAATAAATAAAATCAATAAGGATAATGAAGATGAGACTATATTGATGTCTTACCAAAATGATGGCAATAATGAAAACATATGAGCAGATTAGATAGTAAATTCTTCTCTGGTTATCGATGATGCTTCTGAACGGATATCAAATAATAGACTTTTTTTATTAACTTGAATAACGATGAATCCTACTAGAGAGATGGAATCATGGTCTTTTTAGTTAGAACATGAAGCTCGGGGGTATGCCTAATTATTTTATATATAGCTTTATCTTCGAAGAGCAAATTTTTATCATGTATGTATGCATATGTGTGTGTATTCATGTGTATTATATGTATACATATGTTACTATGCATATATATGTATTTCATGTATTTGTATGTGTTTGCATGTGTGTGATATATGTATACATGTCTTACTATGCATATGCATTTATGTAAAAAATTCATGTATTCATGTAATATATGCAAGTGTTTATAATTGTGTACATGTATATATGTATATGTGCCTATGTGTAAATATGTACATGCAAATATGTATGCATGTATATATATGTTTATGTGTGCATGTAGGCATGTATTTGTGATGTGTACATGTATATATGTATATATGTCTATGTGTAAATGTGTACATGTAAATATGTATGCATGTATATATATATTTATGTGTGCATTTAGGCATGTATGTGTGATGCATAATATATCTACTCCATTTTATATTTATGTATGTGTATCTACATGGTGTGTATATATCTTTATATATATTATGATCCTCGTTGATTCGAGTAGCTATATATAGAGGCATAAGGTTAGGAGGAGAGACATCTCTCTAGTAGGACGTGGAGGAATAGATGCAATGTGTACATATACTTCAAACATATGGCTAAAAGGTTGAATTAGAGTTTTTAAATTAGGGGTTTTAAAACCCTAATATCGAAATTAGTGTTTTCAATTTAGGATTTTTGAAATATGATTTATTTATTTATTTATTTATGTGCATGCATGTGTTGTGTATGTATGTGTATCTATATGTGCATGTGCATGTGTTGTGTGTGTGTGTGTATATATGCATGTGTATATGTATATATGCATGTAAATATGATTATATGAGTCTATGTGTAAGTACATATCATTATGCATGTGTATGTGTATGTGAGTATGTGTACGAGTATGTGAGTATGTGAGTATGTGTATGTGTCTATGTGTATTCATTATATGTGTGTAACTGCATGCATGTGTATGTGTGTGTAAAAATGTGCATGTATGTGTGTGTATGCATAAATGTGCATGTATGTGTATATGTGTGTAAATGTGCATGTATGATGTATATGTGTGTGTATGCATGTATTTGTACCTCTAGTCTCAATCTTCTCTCTCTCTCTCTCTCATATACATACATACATAGATAAACACACACTACAACAGATGGATGGTATACCGAGGTTTTTACCGAGGAAAATGAACGCCGCTTTATTTGCCACCACGCCGGTCTAAAGGTTGGTTTGCGCGTCGGTACCAAAGAGTCGGTATAGCCGTCAGTATATGCGTTGGTATATACGTCGATATAGGCATCGGTATATACATCGGTATAAACGTCGGTATATGGGTTGGTAATCGGGTTCTGTTGCGTCGCCTCCTAGGTGTACCGATGGTTATTCTGATGACACTACTGGGAGTACCGTCACGTATACCAATGACCATACCTACAAATTTTTTTTTGGGCAGAGTGTTTTGTCTTTTGCCACAACAACATTACCATCATGTTGCTTAACAAAAGACAATACACTCTGCCCAAAAAAAAACCGAGTACATGTGATGTGTACTCTAATGACAACCGAAATATGATTTCATGAAACGGAGTATTATTGTACACAAAAGAGATAATCAGAATGTACAATGAACCATGTACAAAAGAAGTTATATATTTCAATAATGAAGCATGTCCAAGAGTGTGGCAAACCACTGTCATATATGACGCTTTTACAAAATGTGGCAAAGCAATGTATTGCCATATGGAAATCAAATACAAAATATTGATCTTCCACTACCATACACATGCAAAGAACGTTCCATATCAACAGTCCTGCAACAAAGAACATTAATGGAATGAGATAAATTCACATGAAAATTACAAACAACAAGTAAAAACCAAGTTTATAAATTAATTACCTCATCGCAAATGCTCCCATGAAACTACCGCACTGCGTCCCTCCAAGTCCTGCAATAGTGCAGTCAACCCATGACTATATCCGTAAGACTTCTCCGTTTGTGTTGGAGGACGACCCATTGCGAGCTCCTGAAACAAATATAAAAAGATTAGAGAAACATATATGAGAAATTTAACACAAATAAATTCAATAAATGAAATGGTACTTACAAACTCATGATGCATCGTGTCATATCCGCCGCTGCCCAAATGTGACGGTCGAATCGTGTCTAGATGTGTGGCTGCAGCATTTCGCTACTGGCGATATCGATCAGCAGTCTGCTGCTGCTCGTCACGAATCATGTCCCACTCCTCAGCATCTAACCATACAAGCTTTGGTAAGCCTTCTCTGAATGCATCACGAGCCTCGGAGCGTCGATGCGACATGACCTCACGTGCGGTGTGCAGAATCCACTTTGAACTAACAATCGACTGTCCATTGGCTGGTCGAAACTCCTGGTAAATCGTCTGTGTGATATAATTCTTCCGATCTATATCCTCTTCACTCCATTTCAGCATGATGGAGTGTCCAAACTGGATGGAGCAAAGCTGTCGTATGCATGCACGCATTGCTTTGCCAGCCGCATCCATCACCGCAGCTCCATCTCGGATACTATACACCTTGGAGTCATCATGGTCATGAGCACCCCAAGGTGTACGTGGTGTACTGCATGGTGTACTAGGTGGTGTATTGCGTGGCGTACCTACATCTGAGGTACTTGTCCTAGGAGTAGAAGCGCGTGACACAACGTCCATCACACTGCCTCCACAACAACCGCCTCCTCCGCCTCCAGACCTACCTGTAGATCCACTCCTAGAACCTCCTGCTCCAGAGTGTGACCTCGATCTACGTGATGGGCCAGACCCTCTATCACACTGAGGTGTCGAACGCACATGTCTACTAGTAGACCTAGTAGGAGATGGCTGCAAAGATGGTCGTGGTGGAGTCACAAAGCTAGGAGACATACCTCCTACGGGAGTAGCACCACCCGTAGGAGTGACACCGGCAAGAGTGACACCGACGTGAGTGACGCCGGCGGGAGTGAGGCCAACGGGATTGAGGCTAGCAGGAGTAAGGACGCCAGGAGTGAGGCTGGGAGGAGTGCTACCACGAGCGATCCAATACTGTGATGCAGCGGCCATATACGCAAGAGGGACCTGAGAGATGAACTCCAAAAACTGCTCCTCTGTCATGGAATGTGGAGTGACTGGAGGACTGTCTCCCATCGTGCTCTGTAATAAAAGAACTCAAATAGCATGCAATAAGACAAAAAATATAGGGAATAAACAAGAAAAGAAACCAAAAATTAGTACGTATAAGTGTTTTATTCAAAAGTCCTCTATTCTAGCATCCTCTTGAAGATCCGATGCACCGAGAATATCTATCTCTATATTGATGGCTTCTAAATCGCTTGCTATTCTAGTTTCCTCCTGATCATCGTCTATTGCTTCGTCTTCTCAAACAATGACCTCTTCTTCAATGACCTCTTCTTCTCGAACAATGATCTCTTCCTCCTCAACTATCGAATGAATCTCTGAGTCCACTAGAGATGGACTTTCTTCTACATCTATGTTTTCAAAAATTTGTCTACTATGTGGAGCGACTTGTAAAACAAACAGCCACTCTGGGTCTTTTGAATCTGGTATAAAGACGACTTGCTCATAGTGTTCGGGAAGTACAAATGTATCCCTTTCATCTGTCCATAATCTTGTGGAGTCGACTTGAAGCAAACCGCTCTTATCCTGTCTCACTGTTGCGTTTCTTCCAGAGGTCACTACTTTGAACCATTTCACGTCAAAAACAAAGTAATCAAACTTTCTGAAAGATAGTTTCAAGATGCTTTGAATCACACCACAATAATCTAACTCGCCTTCTAGAGCATTATCATCTCTTGCACTCGCTCTATACCTAAATTATATATATTTCTATACACATGTGTATATACATGTATATATGTATTATATGTGTATGTGTATGTGTGTATATATGTTATGTAGGTGTTAAGACCCTAAAACCCTAAACCAAATGACCTAGAACATGTATATATATATATGCATGTGTATATATATGTGTATATGTATATATATGTGAATATAGATAGGTATATAAGTATGGGTGTTTGTGTATTGTATATATATTCACTCTATTTAAAATGATTAAATTTAAACCTATTTTTTTATATTTAATCATATATATTTCATTTATTTATTTAAATGACTAGTTCTTATCATATTCATTATCTATATAATTATCCTACCTTATATATTTATTTATTTATATATTCAGATTTTTTCCTTACTTAATCCTCTTTTTATATATTTAATTATAAATATTTAATTAAATTATTTAAAACACTAGTTCTTTTTATATTTATTTATGTATATAATCATCTTATTTTATATATATATATATTTATTTATATATTCAGATTTTTTACGTACGTAATCCTATTTTTATATATTTAATTTTATATATTTCATTATATATATTTAATTAAATTATTTAAAACACTAGTTTTTTATATTTATTTATGTATATAATTATCTTATTTTATAAATATATTTATTTATATATTCAGATTTTTTTCCTTACCTAATCCTATTTTTATATATTTAATTTTATATATTTAATTATAAATATTTAATTAAATTATTTAAAACACTAGTTCTTTTTATATTTATTTATGTATATAATTATCTTATTTTATATATATATTTATTTATATATTTAGATTTTTTTCCTTATGTAATCCTATTTTTATATATTTAATTTTATATATTTAATTATATATATTTAATTAAATTATTTAAAACACTAGTTCTTTTTATATTTATTTATGTATATAAGTATCTTATTTTATATATATATTTATGTATATATTCAGATTTTTTTTCCTTACGTAATCCTATTTTTATATATTTAATTTTATATATTTAAATATATATATTTAATTAAAACCCTAATCTTAAAATTCTAGATCTGAAGTACTAAACCCTAAAACCCTAATCTTAAATATCTAGACCTAAAATATGTATATTTTTGTATACATGTGTATATACATGTCTATATGTATTACATGTGCATGTGTATGTGTGCATATATCTTATGAAGGTGTTATAACCCTAAAACCCTAATCTTAAAGATTTAAATATAAAATATGTATATTTTTGTATGCATCTGTATCTACATGTATGTATGTATTATATGTATATGTGTGTTTGTGTATATATGTGTTCTACATATTAAAATCCTAAAACCCTAATCAGAAAGACTTAGCCTTAAATCTGAAATCTTAAACCCTTAAATCTGAAATATTAAACCCTAAATCCCTAATCTTAAATATCTAGACCTAAAATATGTATAGTTCTGTATACATGGGTATATACATGTATATATGTATTATATTTGCATGTGTATGTGTGCATATATGTTATGTAGGTGTTATAACCCTTCAACCCTAATCTTAAAGATTTAAATCTAAAATATGTATATTTTTGTATGCATGTGTATCTACATGTATGTATGTATTATATGTATATGTGTGCTTGTGTATATATGTTATGTACGTATTAAAATCCTAAAACCCTAATCAGAAAGACTTAGACTTAAATCTGAAATACTAAACCCTAAAACTCTAATCTTAAATATCTAGAGCTAAAATATGTATATTTCTGTATACATGTGTATATACATGTATATATGTATTACATGTGTATGTGTATGTGTGCATGTATGTTATGTAGGTGTTATAACCCTAAAACCCTAATCTTAAAGATTTAAATCTAAAATATGTATATTTTTGTATGCATGTGTATCTACGTGTATGTATGTATTATATGTATATGTGTGTTTGTGTATATATGTTATCTACGTATTAAAATCCTCAAACCCTAATCAGAAAGACTTAGACTTAAATCTGAAATACTAAACCCTAAAACCCTAATCTTAAATATCTAGACCTAAAATATGTATATTTCTATATACATGTGTATATACATGTATATATGTATTATATGTGCATGTGTATGTGTGCTATATGTTATGTAGGTGTTAAAACCCTAAAACCCTAATCTTTAAGATTTAACCCTAAAACCCTAATCCTATTTTTATATATTTGATGTAAAACAAAAACTCCAAAATAAAAATAGGATTACATGTGTGTATTTATGCATGTGTGTGTATATGTGTGTGTATGTATGCATGTGTACATGTGTGTGTGTGTATGTATACATGTGTATACTGTTGGTGCAAAACAAGCCTTAACACTTGGCTTTGATTTGTGCCTTGAAGACTCAACATGGAGATTGCACAAAGATCACGTAGCATTGGATATCAACATGGAAGTTTATTGCAAGAGTTTGGATTACTTCATTTCATGGAAGAGCATAGGAACACATACCTATGCTTAGTTACTTCTTACTTTATGTAAAAGTCAAAATGACTCAACTCATTTCTTGTAATCACACCTACATTCAAAAGTCGTGGAAATTAGAAGTTATGAATGAAGAGAATATCTCCATGTGATTAGATGAGAGATTTGAGGGAGCCTACATTTGAATTTGAAATTCAAATCTTCTTCAAACTCTTATAAAAACCAATGAAAAAGTCGCGGGCATAGAGCTCACTTCCCGAGGCTAATCCAAGCAGATCATAGAGTGTGTGAGAGCTACTACTTAGCCTACACCTCTGAGTACCATTGGGCATCACTCTACATGCCAATGGGAATGTACATTTGATAGTTTCAATACATATACTCACAGTTCTTTACTCTGTGTTCTCTGAGTCATTCACCTCAAAGTCTGTCAACTTCAACAGGGCATATCTCAAGATCTACTGAACCAAATTTGATGATCCAGGGCTCATTGGAACCAGCTCAAAGCATTCTACAACACTAAAAAATTGCAAGTCATTCTATTCAGCAAATTGGGAGAAATCGCTGTCGAAGTGATCACTGGTATATTTCTGTGTTGTTCCTAAAAAGTCGGGAGTGTCCCTGATTTTGCTAAAGATCATGCTCAGTGTATAGTTTGTTATTTGGAGTGATTTAACTTGCTAATGGTAGCTTGTTAAGTTAATTTAATACTCCCAGAAGGAATTTAACCAATTGCAAGTGTGCTGGTCACACTGAGCTTAGGACTGAGCAGGTATCAATACAGGAATAGAAAGTTTTTGGAGTAGTGAAGGTTCAAAATCATCTGTTTTGATTTGGTCATTATACAATCACTTTCTAAAGCACATATATAGTTTCTTGGTGTCATTTGGAAGCTCAAGGAGTCTCCTAACCATATCTGAAGAGAAAAGAGGGCAGGTGTGAAGCAGGTCTAGCAGCACCAACTTGATCTTCTGATTGTACCCAGCCATCACATCCAACAGTGGTATCAGAGCAAAATAAGGTAATCATGGGTGATGGTTTCCCTTCCTTCATTGACAAATTGGATAGAAATAACTACCAAGCATGGTCATTAAGAATGAAGACGTATCTACAAGGGAGAAGCCTGTATGGATACATATCAGGAGATGAGGAGTTGCCCTCATTCAAAACCAGAGGCCTACCTACAAAGGATGAGCATGAGAGACTAAATCAATGGTGTGCTAAAGATGCTTTGGCAAGGTCATATCTTCTAAACTCTATCTCTGATTTCCTTCTACCTCATGTTAGGAACTGTAAGACTTCCCAAGAGACTTGGGAAACCTTGTCAACATACTTCTCATCAAGCACAAGGGCCAGAAAGAATCAGCTATGGATTGAGTTTACAACTCTCAGGAAGCAATCAAAACAATGTGTTTCAGATTTTGTCACCAAAGTCAAAGACATTGTAGATCAACTTGCAAGTGTTGGAGAAGAAATTGAAGAAGAGCAAATAGTCAGACAAGTGATCAATGGACTCAAAGCAGATGACAAGTGGGAGAGCTTTACCACTGCAATGGACTTGTACATGAACATCCAAGCACCTGATCTAACAACTCTGATTGGACAACTATTCACACATGAAGCAAAGATCACAAATAATGGAGAGCAATCAAAAGGTAACAATCCTTCTGCCCTATATACAGATAAGAAGTCTAAAGACAAGGGTAAGAGTAAGAAAGTTGATGAAGAAGGATCCACCTCCCAAGCAAACTATGCAGGGAGAGGTAGATCATCTAGAGGTAGGGGCAGAGGAGGTAAGTCAGGTAGGGGGAGACCCTATAATCAATCTCCATGCAATATTTGTGGCTTGTCTAATCATACTACAGATGAATGCTACAAGAACTACAAGAATCAAAGAGGAAGAGGTCACCAAAGAGGAGGATACTCTCAAGGCAGAGGCAGATTCAATCAATCTCAAGGCTACCATGGCTACAACAATAATTACAACAATAACTACAACAATAGCTACAATCACAATGGCAATTATCAAGGAGGATACAGGAACAGAAAGGATTACAACAATTATGCAGAGGATCAAGATGATTCGTTGTTGATTATGAACATGACATCTAAATCAGGTATCAATGATGATCATTTGTTCTATATTGACTCAGGTTGCTCTAACCATGTAGCTGGAAATGTTGCCTTACTCTCTGATTTGGAAGAACCTAAAGGCAAGCACCAAGTGCAGACAGGTGATGACACTAAACATTCAGTGGTTAAAGTAGGTAATGTCAAAACAAGTGATGGTAATCAGAATTTGCTAAGCAGAGTATTGTATGTTCCAACAATCACCAAGAATCTGATGAGTGTAGGTCAGATTGTTGAAAAAGGTCTACAGGTCAGGTTCACTCAACATGGTGCATATGTGGAGGATCCAAGACATGGATTCAGAAGGATAGCCAAGGGAGAGAAATCAGGTAGATTATTTACCTTTGAACTTGAGGATACTAAAAATATTGCCTTGTACAACTATAAGGACCAAACCCTATCAGAATTGGAGATGTGGCACAAGAGATTAGGTCACATTGGAGAAAGGACCATAAAACAAATGAGTAGAGATCAATGTGTGCTTGGGATACCTAATGTATCCAAGCAACACATGATATACAAGTGTGGGGCTTGTCAGTTTGGTAAGTCACACAGATTGCCATACACCAAGAAAGGATTTATGCATGAAGACTACTTGGAATTGGTGCATACAGATGTTTGGGGACCAAGCAAGGAGCCATCCATATCTGGATCAAGGTACTATGTGTCCTTTATTGATGACTATAGCAGATGGACTGTCTTGTACTTCATGAAACATAAAGATGAAGTATTTAATTGTTTCAAAAGGTATCTTGCATTAGTTGAGAATCAAACAGGTAGACATTTAAAGAGGCTAAGGTCTGATGGTGGTGGAGAATACTTCTCCAATGACCTTGAAGACTTCTTGCAGGAAAGAGGCATCAAGAGGGAGATTACCACAAGGTACTCACCTGAACAAAATGGGGTAGCTGAAAGGAGGAATAGACTCATTGTGGAGACAGCTAGGTCTATGCTTAATGAGAAAAAACTACCAAATTATCTTTGGGCAGAGAGTGTATCTACTGCCACATACTTAATCAACAGGTTGCCATCAAAGACACTTGATGGAATGACACCCTATGAGGCTTGGCATGGTAAGAGACCATCTCTGGATCATTGCAAGATCTTTGGGTGTGTTGCATATGTGCATATTCCCTCACAGGTAAGGGGAAAGCTAGATCCTAAGGCTGAAAAGTGTATCTTTATTGGTTATGATTTGAATCAGAAAGGATACAGGTTCTATAACCCCTCAAACAAAGGCTTCAAGGTAAGCAGAGATGTCATCTTTGATGAAAATGATTCATGGTATGATAATGAGTGCAGGAAAGTTAGCCTACCTTATGATATGGAAGAAGAATTTCCAAAACTTGTCAGGCAAGAACCAACTCACAAGGAGGACACAAGCTCATATGATGAAGACACCATCAACATTGAAGAATTCAAAGCTTGGAAATCCAAAGGGAAGATGAAGATGAAGCAACTTGAAGACAATCCAGAATCCTCAACTCAAGCTATGAGGAGATCTTCAAGGGAAAAGAAGAAACCTATTAGGTATGGGTATGATACTTCACTTGTAACCAAGCACTCTGTATACCTTGCAAAGGATATCTTAAGTGAAGAACCAGGTACATTTGAGGAAGCTATTACTAAACCAGAATGGAAGGAAGCAATGGATGAAGAAATGGATGAAGAAATGGAGGCTCTCAAGGAGAGTGATACTTGGGACTTGGTACCCAAGAAGGACTCCATGAAAGTTATAGGATCCAGATGGATCTACAAACTCAAAAGGAACTCAGATGGTACAATAAGCAAGTACAAAGCTAGGTTGGTAGCCAAGGGTTTTACACAAACCCAAGGCATTGATTATGAGGAGACTTTTTCTCCTGTGGCAAAGATGCCAACTATCAGAATTATGGTGAGTGTAGCTGCATCCAAAAATTGGAACATGTACCAACTGGATGTGAAGAATGCATTCTTGAATGGATGGATATCTGAAGAAGTCTACATGTCACAACCACCTGGCTATGAGGATCCCAATAAGGTAAATCATGTTTGCAAATTGAAGAAGGCTCTGTATGGATTGAAGCAGGCACCTAGAGCATGGAACTATAGGTTGACAACCTATCTCTTGGATCAAGGATTTGTGATGAGTAAAGCAGATACTTCATTGTTTATAAAGAAGAACAATTCAGAGGTAATATACTTGTGTGTCTATGTTGATGACATCGTTATTACAGGAAATGATGTTCAAGGGATTAGACACATCAAAGGTCAAATGATGAAGGAATTCAAGATCAATGATCTTGGATTATTGAAGTACTTCCTAGGGCTTGAATTGGTCTACACAAATTCAGGTATATTCATTACTCAGAAGAAGTACATTCAGGACATGGTCAAGAGGTTTAATTTGCAGGAAGCTAAAGTCTCAAACATTCCTATGGAGGTCAACCACAAACTCAGTGCACATGAAGGAGAAGAACTCAAGGATATTACAGGTTACCAAAGTTTGGTAGGTAGTCTCAATTATGCTACCTTAACTAGGATTGATATCTCATATGGTGTTAGTGTACTTAGCCAATTTATGCATAAGCCAAGAGTACCACATTTGGAGGCAGCCAAGAAGATAGTAAAGTACCTAAAGGGAACACAAAATCATGGTTTGTATTATCCTTATTCATCAGACATTGACATCAAGGTATACTCAGATGTAGATTGGGCAGGTTGCAAGGATGACAGGAGGAGTACATCTGGTTACATATGCTTTGCAGGTGATAAACCAATTTCTTGGTCATCCAAGAAACAACCCACAGTGGCTCTATCATCTACTGAGGCAGAGTACAGAGGGCTAGCCAATGCTACTCAAGAAGCAATATGGTTGAAGCTAGTATACTCAGAATTGGGCCTATATACAAGGCCACCTATCATATTTGGTGATAACACAAGTTCACTTCACCTAGCAGCTAATCCTGTGTATCATGCTAGGACAAAACACATAGAGGTTCATTACCACTATGTGAGGGAGAAATTACTTAGCAAGGAAATCCAATTATCATATGTGTCCACTAATATTCAATGTGCAGATTTGCTTACAAAATCTTTGGATGGGAGCAAGCTATGCAGGTTTAAATCCATGATAGGATTGCAGGATATCATTGAAGACTAAAGATGAAGACTCAAGCAAGTGTTTGGCTTGAGGGGGAGCTGTTGGTGCAAAACAAGCCTTAACACTTGGCTTTGATTTGTGCCTTGAAGACTCAACATGGAGATTGCACAAAGATCACTTAGCATTGGATATCAACATGGAAGTTTATTGCAAGAGTTTGGATTACTTCATTTCATGGAAGAGCATAGGAACACATACCTATGCTTAGTTACTTCTTACTTTATGTAAAAGTCAAAATGACTCAACTCATTTCTTGTAATCACACCTACATTCAAAAGTCGTGGAAATTAGAAGTTATGAATGAAGAGAATATCTCCATGTGATTAGATGAGAGATTTGAGGGAGCCTACATTTGAATTTGAAATTCAAATCTTCTTCAAACTCTTATAAAAACCAATGAAAAAGTCGCGGGCATAGAGCTCACTTCCCGAGGCTAATCCAAGCAGATCATAGAGTGTGTGAGAGCTACTACTTAGCCTACACCTCTGAGTACCATTGGGCATCACTCTACATGCCAATGGGAATGTACATTTGATAGTTTCAATACATATACTCATAGTTCTTTACTTTGTGTTCTCTGAGTCATTCACCTCAAAGTCTGTCAACTTCAACAGGGCATATCTCAAGATCTACTGAACCACATTTGATGATCCAGGGCTCATTGGAACCAGCTCAAAGCATTCTACAACACTACAAAATTGCAAGTCATTCTATTCAGCAAATTGGGAGAAATCGCTGTCGAAGTGATCACTGGTATATTTCTGTGTTGTTCCTAAAAAGTCGGGAGTGTCCCTGATTTTGCTAAAGATCATGCTCAGTGTATAGTTTGTTATTTGGAGTGATTTAACTTGCTAATGGTAGCTTGTTAAGTTAATTTAATACTCCCAGAAGGAATTTAACCAATTGCAAGTGTGCTGGTCACACTGAGCTTAGGACTGAGCAGGTATCAATACAGGAATAGAAAGTTTTTGGAGTAGTGAAGGTTCAAAATCATCTGTTTTGATTTGGTCATTATACAATCACTTTCTAAAGCACATATATAGTTTCTTGGTGTCATTTGGAAGCTCAAGGAGTCTCCTAACCATATCTGAAGAGAAAAGAGGGCAGGTGTGAAGCAGGTCTAGCAGCACCAACTTGATCTTCTGATTGTACCCAGCCATCACATCCAACATATACATGTGTGTGTATGTGTATGTGTGTGTATGTAGGCATGCATGTGTGTGAATGTGTGTGTACGTGTGTGTATGTATGCATGCATGTATGTGTATCTCTGTGTATGTGTATGCATGTGTATACATGTGTGTGTATGTATACATGCATGTGTGTATATGTGTGTATGTATGCATGTGTGTATATATGTGTGTATGCATGCATGTCGGTATATGTGTGTGTATGTTTGCATGCCTGTGTGTATATGTGTGTATATATGCGTGTGTGTATGTATGTGTGTATATATGTGTGTGTATGTGTATGTATGCATATGTGTATATATGTGTGTATGCATGTGTGTATATGTATGCATGTGTCTAAATTTATGTGTGTGTGTATGCATGCATATGTGTATATGTGTGTGTGTATGTAAGCATGCATGTGTGTATAGGTGTGTGTATGTAAGCATGCATGTGTGTACATGTATGTGTGTATGTATGCATGTGTAAATTAATGTGTATCTTCCTTTCTCGTCTCTCTCTTTCTTTCTCTCTCTCTCTCTCTCTCTCTCTCTCTCTCTCTCTCTCTCTCTTTCTTTCTCTCTCTCTCTCTCTCTCTCTCTCTCTCTCTCTCTCTCTCTCTCTCTCTCTCTCTCTCTCTTCTCTCTCTATCAATAGCGAATAAAAGAATCACTTACAAGTATGTCCCTCTTTGAATCGTTGTCGTCAAAGCGTAATGTAGGTCGTCTCTCGTCCAATTCCAAACAATCGATGCCAGAGAACTTCTGCAAAATCATTGAAAAGAGAAATTAGAAACCCTAAAGCATAGAGAAACACAAATGCTAATAGTACGCGCAGCACTTACCAAGATGTGAGATCTAAGCCGAGAGAGAGTGTGTGTGTGTGTAGAGAGAGAGATCTGTGTGTGTGTGTGCAAGACAATGCAGGTTTGCGCGCGCAAGTTCGACAATAGACCGACAGTACTCAAACACGCACAAAAATGTGAAGTTTTTCTCTCAGGTTCGCGGTATGTTTAAAACTCGCCGCCGGTATAGGCGCCGGTATGGACGTCGGTATATGCGTCGGTAGTTCTCAGTAAATTACTGACACTTATACCGACGCTCATACGGACGCCTATACCGACGCTTATACCGGCGGCTGCGGGCCACACCAACGATCCGTTTAAAACGGTCATACCAACGGTCACTTGACCGTCGGTATCTCTTAGTGAGATTTTCCGAGGGCTATACCGACGGCGACTATGACCGTCGGTATATGTAGTGTCAGTATGCCCCTCATATGTTGTAGTGACACATAGTCATATCCACATATATATACATAAACGCAGTGCATACCATGCATTATCGTGACGATGAGCCATAAGTGTCCGCATCTCTTTTAGACACCACTTAAACGACCATCCTATCCCAAACTCTGTCTCAAGTGTACTAAGTACGTATTTTTTATCCCTCTCATCATGCTCACTACAAAAATTTAAAAAATAATGTAAATAAAACATAAGATATTTATTTGAATTTATATGTAAAATTTATACTTACTTCCAATATTTATTTCAATTTATATGTAAAATTTATACTTACTTCCATGGTAAGTGGACAAGGCGCAAGTAAGAGTCGCATAATGCCCGCATTCTTCTCTTGAACTCCAATCCATTCCCTATGTACTCTATGATCCCCTCTGGCTTTATATCGGACTCTAGTCCTAAGGTGCCTATGCATGTGCTCATAGGCAACTCTGCTCTACTATCATGATTTGGAGGTGGTATAGGTGTCCTAAAAATAGATAGATAAAAATAAATAAAAATATGTGTTATAATATCATTAAAAACGTTTATGAAAAAAAAAACATACCTATGAGCAGATACGTGTCTCCCTGCATCTGCAGCCATAGAAGAGCCCTCCTCTGATCGCTGGGTAAGCATCTGGATCGTATAGTCCAGCTCATCATCAGACATCTCTGAGTAATCACGCATGATGGCCCCTAGACTATCAGACGGAACTCTTGCTCTCATAAGACTTTTTATGAGAGTGAGTTTTGCCTTTCTCTCTCTACTAGGATCCATAATACCTAACATATAAAACAAAATTGGTTAGAAATCAATATATATACATGTACATATATATGTGTGTATGCATTAAGTATGTGTATGTATGCATGTGTGTGTATGTATGTGCATGTATATGTGTGTATGTGTGTATGCATGTGTATGTGTGTATGCATCATTATGTGTGTATGTGTCTATGTGTGTGTGTATATGTGTGTGTATGTGTGTGTATCTATGTGTATGTGTGTGCGTCTATGAGTGTGTATGTGTTTATGTGTGTGTATGTGTCTATGTGTGTGTATGTGTCTATGTGTGTATGTGTATGCATGTGTATGTGTCTATGTGTGTTTATGTGTGTGTATGTGTCTATGTGTGTGTATGTGTCTATGTGTGTGTATGTGTCTATGTGTGTATGTGTATGCATGTGTGTATGTGTGTGTATGCATTATGTATGCATATGTGTGTGTATGCATTATGTATGTGTATGTATGCATGTAAGTATGTATGTATGCATATGCATATGCATATGCATTATGTATGCATATGTATGCATGTATGTGTATGTGTGTGTATGTCTCTCTATGTGTGTGCGTATGCATATAGGTGTGTGTATGTGTGTATGTGTGTGTATATATGTGTGTGTATGTGTGTATGCATGTGTATCTGTGTGTATGCATCATTATGTGTGTATGTGTCTATGTGTGTATGTGTGCGTGTGTATATGTGTGTGTATGGGTGTGTGTGTGTGTGTGTCTATGTGTATGTGTGTGTGTCTATGTGTATGTGTGTGTGTCTATGAATGTGTATGTGTGTGTGCGTGTATGTGTCTATGTGTGTGTATGTGTCTATGTGTGTATGTCTATGCATGTATGTATGCATATGTGTGTGTATGCATGTCTATGTGTGTGTATGCATCATTATGTGTGTATGTTTATGTATGTGTATATGTGTGTGTATGTGTATGTATCGCTATGCGTCTATGAGTGTGTATGTGTTTATGTGTGTGTATGTGTCTATGTGTGTGTATGTGTCTATGTGTATATGTGTATGCATGTATGTATGCATATGTGTGTATGTGTGTGTATGCATTATGTATGCATATGTGTGTGTATGCATTATGTATGTGTATGTATGCATGTGCATTATGTATGCATGTAAGTATCTATGTATGCATATGCATATGCATTATGTATGCATATGCATTATGTATGCATATGCATTATGTATGCATATGTATGCATGTATGTGTATTTCTCTCTATGTGTGTGTATGCATATATGTGTGTGTATGTGTGTGTATGTGTGTATGTGTGTGTATATGTGTCTGCATGTGTGTATGCATGTGTATGTGTGTGTATGTGTGTGTATGCATCATTATGTGTGTATGTGTCTATGTGTGTATGTGTCTATGTGTGTATGTGTGTGTATATGTGTGTGTATGTGTGTGTGTGTGTGTGTCTGTGTATGTGTGTGTATCTATGAGTGTGTATGTGTTTATGTGTGTGTATGTGTCTATGTGTGTGTATGTGTCTATGTGTGTATGTGTATGCATGTATGTATGCATATGTATGTGTATGCATATGTATGTGTATGCATATGTATGTGTATGCATGCGTATGTGTGTGTGTATATATGTGTGTGTATGTGTGTGTGTCTATGTGTATGTGTATGCGTGTGTGTGTCTATGAGTGTGTATGTGTTTATTTGTGTGTATGTGTCTATGTGTGTATGTGTATGCATGTATGTATGCATATGTGTGTATGCGTGTGTATGCATTATGTATGCATATGTGTGTGTATGCATTATGTATGTGTATGTATGCATGTAAGTATGTATGTATGCATATTCATTATGTATGCATATGTATGCATGTATGTGTATGTGTGTGTATGGCTCCCTATGTGTGTATGCATATATATGTGTGTGTATATATGTGTCTGTATGTGTGTATGCATGTGTATGTGTGTGTATGCATCATTATGTGTGTATGTTTCTATGTGTGTATGTGTGTGTATGTGTGTGTGTGTGTGTCTATGTGTATGTGTGTGTGTCTATGAGTGTGTATGTGTTTATGTGTGTGTATGTGTCTATGTGTGTGTATGTGTCTATGTGTGTATGTGTATGCATGTATGTATGGATATGTGTGTGTATGCATGTGTATGTGTGTGTATGCATCATTATGTGTGTATGTATCTATGTGTGTATGTTTGTGTGTGTGTATATGTGTGTGTATGTGTATGTGTCGCTATGCGTCTATGAGTGTGTATGTGTTTATGTGTGTGTATGTGTCTATGTGTGTGTATGTGTGTATGTGTATGCATGTATGTATGCATGTGTGTGTATGCATGTGTATGCATTATGTATGCATATGTGTGTGTATGCATTATGTATGTGTATTTATGCATATTCATTATGTATGCATGTAAGCATGTATGTATGCATATGCAGATGCATTATATATGCATATGTATGCATGTATGTGTATGTGTGTGTATGTCTCTCTATGTGTGTGTGTATGCATATATGTGTGTGTATGCATGTATGTGTGTGTATATGTGTCTGCATGTGTGTATGCATGTGTATGTGTGTGTATGCATCATTATCTGTGTATGTGTCTATGTGTGTATGTGTGTGTGTATATGTATGCGTATGTGTGTGTGTGTATAGGTGTATGTGTGTGTATCTATGAGTGTGTATGTGTTTATGTGTGTGTATGTGTCTATGTGTGTGTATGTGTCTATCTGTGTATGTGTATGCCTGTATGTATGCATATGTATGTGTATGCATGTGTATGTGTGTGTATGCATCATTATATGTGTATGTGTCTATGTGTGTATGTGTGTGTTTATATGTGTGTGTGTATGTGTGTGTGTGTATGTGTATGTGTCGCTACGCGTCTATGAGTGTGTATGTGTTTATGTGTGTGTATGTGTCTATGTGTGTGTATTTGTCTATGTGTGTATGTGTATGCATGTATGTATGCATATGTGTGTGTATGCATTATGTATGCATATGTGTGTGTATGCATTATGTATGTGTATGTATGCATGTAAGTATGTATGTATGCATATGCATATGCATTATGTATGCATATGTATGCATGTATGTGTATGTGTGTGTATGTCTCTCTATGTGTGTGTGCATGCATATATGTGTGTGTATGTGTGTATGTGTGTATGTGTGTGTATATGTGTGTGTATGTGTGTATGCATGTGTATGTGTGTGAATGCATCATTATGTGTGTATGTGTCTATGTGTGTATGTGTGTGTATATGTGTGTGTATGTGTGTGCGTGTCTATGTGTATGTGTCTGTGTCTATGAGTGTGTATCTGTTTATGTGTGTGTATGTGTCTATGTGTGTGTATGTGTCTATGTGTGTATGTGTATACATGTATGTATGCATATATGTGTGTATGTGTGTGTATGCATTATGTATGCATATGTGTGTGTATGCATTATGTATGTGTATGTATGGATGTGCATTATGTATGCATATGCATTATGTATGTGTATGTATGCATGTGCATTATGTATGCATATGTGTGTGTATTACATGTATGTATGTATGTACGCATATGCATATGCATTATGTATGCATGTATGTGTATGTGTGTGCATGTCTCTCTATGTGTGTGTATGCATATATGTGTGTGTATGTGTGTATCTGTGTGTGTGTGTGTGTCTATATGTGTGTGTATGTGTGTGTATGTGCGCATGTGTGTATGTGTGTGTATGTGTATATGTGTGTGCATCTGTATGCATTATGTGTGCATGTGTATGCATTATGAGTGCATGTGTGTATGCAACATTATGTGTGTATGTGTGTATATTTGTGTGTGTATGTGTGTGTGTGTGTCTATGTGTATGTGTGTGTGTGTGTCTATGTGTGTATATGTGTGTGTATATGCATATGTATGTGTGTGTAAGTGTGTATGTGCACGCATACCTGGCTTCAACGAGATGCGTGTCTGTTTCTCTCTCTCTCTCTCTCTCTCTCTCTCTCTCTCTCTCTCTCTTTCTCTCTCTCTCTCTCTCTCTCTCTCTCTCTCTCTCTCTCTCTCTCTCTCTCTCTCTCTCTCTCTCTCTCTTTCTCTCTCTCGGTCTCTTCTTGCTCTCGTGTCCAAATCCCAGCACAAATGTGCCGCGAGAAATCGAATTTTTTTTTAACATTCCAAATCATGGCTTATGCGACGCTCTGGAACACAGGAGGTTGCATATCTGACGCTATCCAGTTTGCTAACGTCGCAAATAACGTCGCTAGTTAGCGATGCTATTTGGGACACACAGATTGAGCGTCGCATAAGCGACGCAAACATCACTTATGCGACGAATGCACGTAAAAAAAATCCAAAAATAGCTATCGTCGCATAAGCGATGGTGCTCATTTTTGTTTCAATTCGGGGGCGTCGCTATGCCCCCCTATTTCTTGTAGTGGTTTTAGGTTGATTTGCTCTTATAAGGTCAAAATCTTAGTTAGGGATTGCTAGATTAGGTAGCTTAAAAAGCACGAAAAGAAGAGATAGCCAAGGTCCTCTCTTCTATGAATGCAACGCTTACACGAATGAGAGACCCTCCATATTTTGTTAGCTTTGGAATTGGTGGCTTTTAATATTAAGGCGACGAAGAAACAATAAACTATAATCGTTACAGAATATAAGATGGATTTGGAATATTCGAACATGATACTTCATGGTGAGAAAGAGGCATTGGATACGAAATATGGTAAAGTTTATGAGGAAAAGAAAATACTTCAAGAAGAAGATTGTTGGCGTCTTCGCTACTTGCTGTTTTTTAAAGCTTAATAGTTTTTGTTTAGAAAGCGATACATTATCTTTGAGTGAAGAAGATGTAAAACACTCTCACGCCACACAAGCATGAACTGAGAAAGGTCCAGGCAAATTACCGGTGATTGAGCATCATCATTTTTATCTTGTTTTTCTTCCTATAGCAAATACTGGCGATTGAGCATTATCAAAACACTCGGCCTAAAACTTGTCGCTGCAGCGAGCGTCTTTCGAAATAGACACCGCGAGGAGACAATCTTAAAATGACCAGAGAGTTTTGCTTTACCCATTTTCAGTTTTTGTAAGCCTTCTTAGCCAGCACTCTAACAGATTAGCGTACAAAGATATTAAACTGAACGATTGCATCAGAAAAGCAAGGCAGAAAAGCTCCTGCTGTGAACCTTCCTGATCTTGTCTTGTACATTGGCTTGCTGATCTGTCATGTTCATGTGGCATCATGCCTCCCTGCATAACTTCACCTGTTTCCATTAATTTAATCTTCTTTCCATTAATTTAATTTTCTTTTCTGTTGTGTCAAAAAAACAAGAAATAGAGAGCGCGAGACTTCCATAAATACGGAACAGCGAAGATGATGAAGGATCCGTCTCCTCCGTTATACTCCGAATTCGGTCGTTGATTTATACAAACGTATTCTGACTTGCACTAACTTCCATGAAGTCGGCATGACAGAAGTATCCTAATCCGCAACTTGCAGCTCTATACGCAACTCGATCACTTTTTATGTATGCTCTTTCCCTTTTCTTTTACCAAAATGTGACTGCATTGTGCGAACTTTTCATTTACTGCATTGTGCGACTAAAATATGCGCTAATAAGACGAGTTTTGGCTGTCTCTCAGCAAAGAGTCAATAATAGCTTAGGTAGCATAACGTTCCTCAATAGAGGCTAAAGTCGAGTTTTGACTTAATGGGTACCATAACCTGCGTCGCTCAATAGGAAACTTGATACGACACACAACCAAACAGAGTTCTAGAAGAGAGAATAAGCGAACGTACTACTCTATGAAGTTTATGTATAGAAACAAAGAGTATTGTAAAAACACTAGTGAACCTGAGAGTGACTGGGTCCTTATGAGGGGTTTCTAATGGTAGAGCATTCTTCTTCACGATAACGTATACTTGCACACACACACATACACACACACACATATATATATATATATAAAAGTTAGCTCTCCTAAAATCCCGTACTTGTTACTCTTTGACAGACTATGATTGACTATATAGCTATTGAGGTAGCAACTCACAAGCTCTCCTTGATTATTTGTGAGCTCGTAATTTTTTTGTTTGCCCAATAAGTCGTGGTTTAAGGATTGCCAAGGAGATTTGAGCGATTGGATAGAGATTTATATTTAAGGAGTTGTTTGACATCCTGAACAGCCCTAAAATAAGCGTTAATGATCAAACATAATTTTGGACCCGGAGAAAAAAAATAACGAGATAACTATGTAAGAGTCAATCATAGTCTGTTAATTTCGAATTCGAGGAGGAAATTCTAAGATACCTAACTTATTCATAGGAATTTTATAATAATCAATTCATATATGCGTCTTCAAAGCAGCCAGGATCATTTTTCTGAGGTTCACTTCGTACACGCTCCCTATGTTAATAAAAGAAAAAGAGAAGTTATATCTGCACACATATATTCTATTTATTCTAGAAAAGTGCAAGTTTGGAGACTCAAATAACACATAATGAAATGATAAGGGATAAGTTCGCCTAGCGTGGTCAAAAAACAGTTCTCATATGAAAGAGACTATACAATCTTTCGTTAAATGCACCTCTATTGTTCAAAGTAATCGAGCCCACATGTATTGTTTCTTGGATGACTTTCTTGAAGAGGTCATCCTAATATTAATCATTGAATTCAATCACTAGATACATCTATTTGCAACGCACAATACTGAAGGACCATACGCTTATAGGAAATCTCTCATTCTCTCTCAATATAATCTCTCTCTTTCTCTCTCTCTCTCTGTCTCTCACACACACACATACACACACACGCACTCATACACATTAACGGACATCACTCTCGCTGTATTTAACTGACATGGAACTCAGACAAAGTCCCTCAATATCATATTTCCAACTGCATGGTTTGAGCCCATCCGCACTGTTCTGAGAACTGTACTCAAAGGGCGCAAACGTCCAGAAGGGAAATGGATGAACAGAGTGTTCCTTCGAACACGAAAATCAGTTTATTGTCAGCGTCCATGAGCGATTCCTCAGCGTTGCAGCTGTTGCCCTTCTTGGCTGCTTTTCTGGTGCTTTGGATTCTATCGCTTGCGTTTCTGACGAAACGATATTCGCGGTTACGTTTGCCTCCAGGGCCTCCTGCTTTACCCATCCTCGGACACCTTCACAAGCTTTCACTTGACCCTCACAAATCCCTTCAGAGTCTTAGTAGAACGTATGATCCGCTTATGTTCCTTAAGTTCGGTTCCATTCCGGTCAACGTCGTCTCTTCCCCTGAGATGGCAAAGAATATTTTGCAGAAGCACGACCAGAATTTCGCGTGGCGCTCTCCACCGGTCGTGCAGAGAGTGCTTCATAAGTATCCATCCATTGCTCTCTCACAACCTGATCCCGCTTGGAGGTCCATCAGAGAGACTTGCGCAACGCAACTTTTCGCTCCAACGAAGATCAAGTCATTTCAACCTATTATATTCGAGGAAATACGGTCCATGCTACGCTCCATCGATGCAGACGGACAGCAGAAAAGTTGTGCTCGCTCCAAACTCCACGCAGCATCCAGCAACATAATCTCAAGGATGACGCTAGGCAAGAATCTCCAGATGAATGAGAGTAATTCCACAGCGAACGCTTCCTCTCATTTGACGAATTTGCTGGTGGAGAGCATTGAACTCTCTAGTATATTTAACGTCAGCGACTGGGTTCCATGGCTGGCCCGGATGGACTTGCAAGGCTGTGAGCGGAAAAGCAAAGTACTCGGTGGAAAGCTCCAAAAGGTATGGACAGAGATTATAGATGAGCGTCGACAATACAGAAATATCATCGGTCCTGAACGAAAGAACACTGATTTTCTTGACATACTGATATCTGCATTTGAAGCGAAAGATTCAGTTCTTGAATATGAGAAGATCACGCCTATTCTCTATGTAAGTATTAAACCTCGGAGCTTATGTGAAGTTTGTTTTAACTGCGACTGTTCTTTTACATTTGCAGGCTGTACTTTTGTGTCAACAATGTAGAAATAGAGAGTGACATATCGTCTGTAACGTTTATAGTAATTGGCTGTTTGTTCTGCGTTAAAGAAAGTAGAAGGAATACAATATACACAATCTATCCATTCCCCCTACAGGACATATTTGCTGGTGGAACAGATACATCTTCTATCACAGTTGAATGGGCGCTGGCGGAGCTCATCTCACATCCTTCGAAGATGAAGCGAGTACAGGATGAGATTGATGAAGTGGTAGTAACTCCCGGCTTGTAGAACCAGATGACGTTCAGAACATGCCATACTTTCAAGCTGTGATAAAGGAGACGATGAGATTGCATCCAGTGATTCCATTTCTTGTGCCACGCACGGCGAAGCAGGAGTGCAGAATAGACGATTCTGACATACCAGCTAATGCTCAAGTGTACATCAATGTTTGGGCGATTGGGAGGGATGAGAATGTATGGGAAAGTCCCTTGGATTTCTCTCCTGAGAGATTTCTGGCCTCTGACTTTGATATACGCGGTCGCCATTTCGAACTCCTTCCTTTTGGGTCGGGCCGACGAGTTTGTCCAGGTATGTTGCTGGGCATCACAAACGTAAACCTCATGCTGGCGTGCCTACCGCAAGCTTTCCATTTTGACCCCAACGAACGCTTGGAAAAAACAGAGAAGTTCGGCTTTGTTATGACATTAGCTAATCTACTACTTTTAAAAGCCTCTCGGAGGGTTCCTATCCATCTCCTTGAGTAGGTACAGATGTAGTGATGGGTTTGGCTTTGTTATCGCATAATCAACCTCACAACTTATAAACGCCTCTCCGAGGGTTCTATCCATCTCCGTATTTGGATATCGATGCAGTGGTGGATTATCCTGTTAGTTTTTCTCTAAACCGAGAGGAAGATATGTGAATAGTAGTCGACCTTCTCCTTCATGTAGTGTGGCGTTAAAATGGTGAATATATCAAAATGATTTGGCATACATAATCATTTGGTTTCTCTATCCGTTTCAGTTATATGTATAATCAGTCTAGATTAGCTTTTAGCTTTTAAAAACACTCAGCTTAAAACTTATCTTGCACAATCATCGTTTGGCACATGCACGTTTTTTCTGCTGACTGGATTGCACTTTTCCGTTCACCAAATGGAGCGTTAGGGGCACATGCACGACGGTCTTGGAACTTATGATGATTGAAATACGGGCCACATGTATGTGTCATAAATAGTGTTGTTATATGTTTTATAAACACAAGTACTAAAACTTACATCAAGAGCTCACTTGTTTGATTGGGTTCTTCATAATTCAAAAGAGAAATTTACATTAAGGTGGATGATAATTGCATGTTAGAAGCAGGAATAACAGTTTGATAAAGTATCCATAGATAAATTGTGGATTGTTGTAGTATATAAATTCTAGTGGAACTAATCACTCCAATAACTTTACATTCCATATGAAAGAATCTTGAAAATGTCCATTAAAAACTTTCCGTGAATGATGAACTCTGAACGTCTTTAGAAGGCTATAACAAGGAGTTGTACGCCACTGACTAGCAATAGCCAGAGTTCACAAATCTTTTGAATTGTAAAAAACACTGATCACTATTTAGAGAATTATGTTCGGACACTTTGGATATGAATTCGGACACATTGGACATTGTTGGCTCGCTGTCGATCACTCTCTCTCCTCAAAAGTCTGAGAAGCTTCAACCATTTAGATTCAATATAAAAGATTCATGGCCTTCAACCATTTGTTGCATAATAAAAGGGTCATGGGCTTCAACCATTTGGATTCAATATAAATCTCAATATTCTATACTACATGTATATAAATAATCTTTTTGACAACTTCATTCCATTAGTGATCCCTGAGCGTCGGGATCCCTGACAATTACGCTTGATTTGTAGGCTTTCATACTTTGTGTAATACTCGTATCAAAGAACCTCCTTTCATCATTCCTAGTATTCTTTTGTAATCCGGCTATGATCTTGCAGCATAATAAAATTTTACATTCATTGAAAGCCTAAATACAAATCAACCTAAGCGGGCAATGTGCTCCAGTGTCTCTAAAGGTATGGGTGGTAGGACAAGGCTCTTTAGTAGCTATTGCTCGCTTCATGTCGGGTTAAACCATCAAAGGTAATGGGGATGTGAAGGGATGAAATGGTTAGATTAATCCTTGCCGTCTATCCAAGGAGCCACAATGCATGCTAGGGACCTTTAGGGATAGTCCATGGATCCCTGCATGCACTTCAAGGAGAGCAATGAAGTAGGTGGCTGTGGTCGAAGCACGCCCTTTCGTGGTTGAAAGATGGGAGACTTATCGGAGTGGTGAGTAGTTCACCTATGATAATATCATGAATACACTACAATATATGAGGGGCATACCAACGCTACATATACCGACGGTCACACTCAACGTCGGTATGGGCGTTGGAAAATTTCACTTAGAGATAACGATGGTCAAGGGACCGTCGGTATGACCATTTTAAATAGATCATCGGTGTGGCCCGTAGCCGTCGGTATATGCATCGGTATTGGCATGGGTATGAGCATCCGTATGAGCGTCGGTATAAGCATCGGTAATTTACTGGAAGTTATCGATGCGTATACCGACGCATATACGGAGGCCGAGTTTTAAACATACCGTGAACCCAAGAGCAAAACTTCACATTTTTGCGTGTGTTTGAGTACTGTTTGTCTTCTGTCCAACTTGCGTGCGCGAACCGAATTGCGACCTACATTGTCTTGTGCACACACACAGATCACTCTCTCTACACACACACTCTCTCTCAGCTTAGATCTCACATCTTGGTAAGTGTTTCACGTACTGTTAGCATTTGTGTTTCTCTATGCTTTAGGTTTTATAATTTCTCTTTTCTTTGATTTTGCAAAAGTTCTTTGGCATTGATTGTTTGGAATTGGACGATAGGCGACATACATTATGCTTTGATGACAACGATCCAAAAGAGGGACATACTTGTAAGTGATTTTTTTATTCTCTATTGATAGAGAGAGAAGGAGAGAGACAAAGAGAGAGAAAGAGAGAGAGATGAGGGAGAGAGAGAGAGAGAGAGAGAGAGAGAGAAAGAAAGAGAGAGAGAGAGGAGAGAGAGAGAGAGAAAGTGAGAGATAAAGAATAATGAAAGAAAGGAAGATAGAGATAGGAAAATAGAGCATACATACACACACACACATACACACACATTTACACATTTACACATTTACACATGCATACATACACACATACATGTACACACATGCATGCTTACATACACACACCTATACACACATGCATGCTTACATACACACACATATACACACATGCATGCATACACACACATACAAATTTATACACATGCATACACACATACATACACACACATATATACACATATGCACACATACGCATACACACACATATACACACATACATACACATACACATATACACACACATATACACACATGCATGCATACATACACACACATATACACACATGCATGCATACACACATATATACATATACACACATGCATACATACACACACACATGTATACGCACATACATATACACACACATATACACATATGTATACACACATACATACACACATATACACACATGCATGCATACATACACACATATACACATACACACACATGCATGCATACATACACACACATACACATACACACACATGTACACACATGCATACATACACACACAATGTACACATGCATACATACACACACATATATACATACATGCATACATGCATACATACATGCATACATACACACATATACACACATGCATGTATACATACACACACACATGTACACACATGCATACATACACACACATATGTACATACATACTCATATACTCACACATGCATACATAGACACACATACACATATACACACATGCATACATTCACACACACACATACATACACACATGCACATATATACACACACATAAGCTATTGTTTTAATTAAATATATATACTTAGATATATAAATTTTTTATTTTGAAGTTTTTTTTACATCAAATATATAAAAATACGATTAGGATTTTTAGGCTATGTACACATTCATACACATACACATATAATACATATATACATGTATATACACATGTATACAAAAATATACATATTTTAGGTCTAGATATTTAGGATTAGGGTTTTAGGGTTGAGGCATACATATAACTCAATTATATTTATATTAAGAAAAATATAGAGAAAAATAAGAAAAAAAATCGAATATATAAATAAATATATATATAAAATATGATTAGGGTTTTAGGATTAGGGGTTTAGATTTTTATAGGTGTTTAAGTATTTAGGTTTTAGTATTTCAGATTTAAGTCTAAGTCTTTCAAATTAGGGTTTTAGGGTTTTAATACCTACATAACATATATACACAAACACACATATACATATAATACATATATACATGTAGATACACATGCATACGGAAATATACATATTTAAGGTTTAAATCTTTAAGATTAGGTTTTAGGGTTTAAACACCTACATAACATATATACACACACACATACACATACACATTTTATACATATATACATGTAGATACACATGCGTACAAAAATATACATATTTTAGGTCTAGATCTTTAAGATGAGGGTTTTAGGGTTTAGGCATACATATAACTCAATTATATTTATATTAAGAAAAAAATAGAGAAAAATAAGAAAAAAAATCTGAATATACAAATAAATATATATATATATATATATATATATATATATATATATATATATATATATATATATATATATATATATATATATATATATATATATATATATATATATATATATATATATATATATATATATATATGTGTATATATATATATATATATATATATATATATATATATATATATATAATGATTAGGGGTTTACATTTTTATAGGTCTTTAAGTATTTAGGTCTTAGTATTTCAGATTTAAGTCTAAGTCTTTCTGATTAGGGTTTAGATTTTAATACCTACATAACATATATACACAAACACACATATACATATAATACATACCTACATGTAGATACACATGCATACAGAAATATACATATTTTAGGTTTAAATCTTTAAGATTTAGGTTTTAGGGTTTTAACACCTACATAACATTTATACACACATACACATACACATATAATGCATATATACATGTAGATACATATGCATACAA
This sequence comes from Ceratopteris richardii, assembly GCA_020310875.1. Lineage (NCBI taxonomy): Eukaryota > Viridiplantae > Streptophyta > Polypodiopsida > Polypodiales > Pteridaceae > Ceratopteris > Ceratopteris richardii. The sequence continues at coordinate 54,619 of MU260516.1, forward strand.
AAATATACATATTTTAGTTCTAGATCTTTAAGATTAGGGTTTTAGGATTTAGGCATACATATAACTCAATTATATTTATATTCATAAAAAATATAGAGAAAAATAAGAAAAAAATCTGAATATATATATATATATATATATATATATATATATATATATATATATATATATATATATATATATATATATATATATATATATATATATATATATATATATATTATGATTAGGGTTTTAGGATTAGGGGTTTAAATTTTTATAGGTGTTTAAGTATTTAGGTTTTAGTATTTCAGATTTCAGTCTAAGTCTTTCTGATTAGGGTTTTAGGGTTTTAATACCTACATAACATATATACAAAAACACACATATACATATAATACATACATACATGTAGATACACATGCATACAGAAATATACATATTTTAGGTCTAAATCTTTAAGATTAGGGTTTTAGGGTTTTAACACCTACATAACTTATATACACACATACACATACACATATAATACATATATACATGTACATACACATGCATACAAAAATATACATATTTTAGGTCTAGATTTTTAAGTTTAGGAGTTTAATTAAATATATATAATTAAATATGTATAATTAAATATATAAAAATAGGATTACGTAAGGAAAAAAATCTAAATATATAAATATATATATATATAAATTAATATAATTATATACATAAATAAATATAAAAAGAATTAGTGTTTTAAATAATTTAATTTAATATATAAAAATAGGATTAAGTAAGGAAAAAATCTGAATATATAAATAAATATATAAATATATATATATATATATATATATATATATATATATATATATATATATATATATATATATATATATATATATATATATATATATATATATATATATATATATATATATATATATATAGGATAATTATATACATGAATAAATATAAAAAGAACTAGTAAAGATTTATAATTAAATATATAAAAATAGGATTAAGTAAGAAAAAAATCTGAATATATATATATATATATATATATATATATATATATATATATATATATATATATATATATATATATATATATATATATATATATATTAAAAAAATAAGATAACTATATACATAAATAAATATGAAACCAACTAGTGTTTTAAATAATTTAACTAAATATATATAATAAAATATATAAAAATAGGATACAGCGGTTTCACAAGCAAAGGCAGCGGGTGAAGATATCTTTGAAGAAGAAGAAAAACTCGCAAAAGGATGTGATTGGGAGTATATTAAATATGGGACGACACTTTTTAATCGCACGAATCGATCAAAAAAGGTCTGCCTTTGATAGTGGAGTGATGGTGAACTTTTTGCAAAAAAGTAGAGAGAGTGCAAGAGATGATAATGCTCTAGAAGGCGAGCTAGATTATTGTGCTGTGATTCAAGACATCTTGAAACTATCTTCAGAAAGTTGATTACCTTGTTTTTTATCTGAAAATGGTTCAAAGTAATCACCTCTCGAAGAAACAAAACAGTGAGACGGGATAAAAGCGGTTTGCTTCAAGTCGACTCCACAAGATTATGGACAGATGAAAGGGATACATTTGTACTTCCCGAACACTGTGAGCAAGTTGTTTCTATTCTAGATTCAAAAGAACCAGAGTGGCTATTTGTTTTACAAGTCGCTCCACGTAGTAGACAAATTTTTGAGAACATAGATGTAGAAGAAAGGCCATCTCTAGTGGACTCAGAGATTCATTCGATAGTCGAGGAGGAAGAGATCATTGTTTGAGAAGAAGAGATCATTGAAGAAGAGGTAATTGTTCGAGAAGATGAAGCAATAGATGATGATCAGGAAGGAACCAGCATAGGAAGCGATTTAGAAGCCATCAATATAGAGATAGATATTCTCAGTGTATCGGATCTTCAAGATGATGCTAGACTAGAGGAGTTTTGAATAAAACACTTGTAGGTACTATTTTTTTTTTTTATTCTCTATATTAATTTTATTATTGCATGCTAATTATTTGAGTTCTTTTGTTATAGAGCACGATGGGAAATAGTCCTCCAGTCACTCCACATTCCATGATAGAGGAGCAGTTTTTGGAGTTCATCTCTCATGTTCCTCCTGCGTATATGGCTGCTACATCACAGTATTGGATCGCTCGTGGTAGCACTCCTCCCGGCCTCACTCCTGGCCGCCTTACTCCTACCGGTCTCACTCCCCCTCGTCTCACTCCCATTGGTGTCACTCCCGCCAGTGTCACTCCTACCGATGTCACTCCTGCGGGTGGTGCTACTCCCGTAGGAGGTATGTCTCCTAGCTTTGTGACTCCACCACGACCATCTTTTCAGCCATCTCATATTGGGTCTACTAGTAGATATGTGCGTTCAACACCTCAGCGCGATACAGGTTCTGGCATGTCTCATAGATCGAGGTCACGCTCTGGAGAAGGAGGTTCTAGGAGTGGATCTATAGGTAGGTCTCGAGGCGGAGAAGGCAACTGTTGTGAAGGTAGTGCGACGGATGTTGTGTTGCCCGCTTCTACTCCTAGGACAAGTACCTTAAATGTAGGTACGCCACGCAGTACACCATGTGGAACACCACATACGCTGTCGGGAAGGAGGTCGTGGCAGGAAGCCGGCGCGTGGGGTTGGATCAGGCCCCGCTCTCGTGCGCCATTCCCACTGTCCTGCGAGCGGCGTCTGCGCGCTGGGCGCCTCGCCTGTGCTCTCCGGAGTGTGTGCGATCCTCATAGGGCCCCGTGCCCCTCGGAAGTGTCGAAGACGTGGGACCGTGGGCGTCGGAAAGAGACGATCGGATACCGCAGTGAAACACGTGATGTAGATCAAGCTCGAAGATACAATCCGAAACAGAACTGAAGCCTCCAATAAAATGAATGATACAATACAGGCCGCTACAGTGCAGGCCGAGGGTACAATAAAACCGCTACAGTGCGGTGCGATGATACAGTATAAAAGCCGCCGCTACAGTGCGGGCCGGCTAGTGTCTACTCTAGATCCCTCGCTACAGTGCGAGAAATCTCCCTCGGAATTCCGCTTGGATCTTCCCGTCCAAGCTTCTCTTCCAACTTTACTTCGGTCCGTTCTTTTCTTCAAGTATCCTCCGAAATGGCCTTCCTTCTCTTTACTTCAGATAATCTGGTAAGACGTTCCACAAGGCAATCCAGAGGATGGGGAAGAAACAAATGAGTTTGGACTTATTTATAGGCCCCTCCCTAAGACTTCCTTCTAGAACGTTCTAACCTCCTCAATGAACTTTCTATTTTTGGCAGTCTTTTAATTTTTCACTAGACTAAGGTTTCCATTTCACACTAGATATTTACAATTTAATTGGTTTTTAGGGTTTGACCTACAGAAACCACCATTTCCAAGGGTCCAACCTAGGGTTTTTGATTGGGAAATTTAGGGGTTTGCTCACAATTATCTCAAGCTCGTCAATTTAACGGTTTATTTACAAATTCGGCCTAAAGTCCAAGGGTTTCCAAGGGTTCAAGTTCATTTTTCATGGGATAAACCCTCATTTTCAATTAGATTCGAAGGGTCAAACCTAGGTTTTCATGGGTCTAATGTCTGTTGTTTATATACACGGGTCTAACACACATCTCAAACTTGTTTTCGCATCACACAATCAATTAATTCGGCCAAAATATATACAAAATTTACCACTCTCTGGATCAAAACATCACACAAAAACTCAAAAATAATGAACTTTTGAAAAAAAAACAATGCACACTCCCTTCGGGATTTCATCCCGACATTCGCCCCCGCTAAACCTGCACATCGTCCCGATGGGCCAACCTGCAAGATCCAACAGAAGAGTATCAAGGTTCTTTTTGAAATCTCTTTACACTTTTTATGCCTTTCTTAAATCATGATCTCATGCAGTCATGCAATCTTTATAAACATTGGTATGAATTTTAGAAAATTAGGTAGATTCAAGCTTTATAAACATCATATTATGTTTCTGCGTCTGCAATCTGATAAGTAATCACATGAATAAACCGCTAGCTTTCTAGTTCTTTTGTTTGTTCAACTAGTTTAGATCCAACTTCTCATTCTAAGTACTAGCATATACATATGTTTCTACTAACTCAGTTTGTAGAATATACCTCGATTCCCACCATTTATCTCCTACTGTCCAACTCTCCATTAGATCTTTCTTTTTCTCTTTCTTTTTCATTTTATTTTTCTTTTTCTCTTCATCTCAGCTCAGCATTTCTTTTTATCTTTTATTTTTCACAAATCGGCCTATGTCAAAATCGGGTGCGACTCATGGACTTGTCCGCCCGGCCAAGTTTGTTCCTCCTGTCTGCCGACCCGACATAGCGCACGACATACACAACGTCAGCCCTGCATGAAATCGACGTCAGCTCGTGGCTCTGACCACCCGATCAGAGTGACTCCACCCACCTACCGACCCATACAGGCGCATGACAACAGATAGGTTAGGCCTACGACGAAACTAGCAATAGCTCGTGGCCTCGATCACCCGACCAAGGTGGTTCCACCCGCCTACTAGCCCATCGTAGCGCACCAACAACATACACGCACATATACAGCTGGCATGAGTATGAATGTTTCTTTATAAATCATGATCCATATGGAGGTAAGATCTCGCAAGAAATAAATACTAGGATCCAAAATTCCCCACTCACTAAGTGTTCAAATCAATCACCATGTACATGCACTCGGTCTAAGCATGCCATCACATTCCCAAGCTTTCACTCCCAAAAGTCTCTAGTCCACTAACTGATCCTATTCATATAATTCCTAGTCGCTCATGCTTCGTACAAACCCATAATAGATATTTGGTATCTTCATTCTACATGATTTTCATAAATTCATACATATCTTTATCACACACATCAATGCAATGCATATGCTCTATCAGAAAGAAAACACATCTCAAATCAGAAACGTTTCACCTGGTCATTTTTCTTCATCTTTATCATTGATTGATCCAGCTTTTCTTCATCTTCATGGTCTATCATTCTTCATTAGCATCAGCCTCAGTGTCATTAGTTCCCTCCAGTGTCATCAGTATCCTCCAGTGTCATCAGTATCCTCCAATGTCATCAGTATCCTCCATCATCATCAGTATCCTCCAGTGTCATCAGTATCCTCCAGAAGTTCTTGCGCAATCTCATAATCCACTTCATTTCTTTTCTTGAATAATTTTATCCTCTTTCCTGCAATCAAAGATCTCAAAGGAGTATTGTCTAACTTGCGAAGTGCATACGTACCATTTTCAAACACAGACGTAACCACATACGGCCCAAACCATCGTTTGGTTAATTTCTTCTTAGCATCGTACTGAGTATCGAATGTACTGTCGTACACCAACACTCAATCATCTACCTCAATCCTATGTGGTCTGAGTCGATGGGTTCTATCAAAATAGATCTTATTCTTTAGCCTTGACTCCTTTAACTTTTGGACTGCTTCTTTCAACTTTTCATTTCCTTGTTCTAACTGCTTTATTCTCAATGATAATAACTCTTCTCTCGTCATACCATCATTCCATGGGAGCGTCAACCATGTCACTATCTGAGTCTGGATGGGGAAGATTGGCTTTTGACAGTACATCAATTCAGCAGGCATGAAACCTGTGGACCGAGTGTAAGTCATCCTATCAGCCCATAACGCGAATGGAAGAAACCTAGGCCACTACTTGATGTCATTGCTGCAAGCCTTTGAGATCGCCTTCACAATGGAAGGGTGACCTCTCTCGATTTTCCCATTTGCCTCTGGATTATAGGCAGTGGTGAGAGACAATCGAATTCCATGACGATCAAAGAACTCTTTTTCCTCTCTCGCATCCAACTCTCCCCTGTCCGCAACCACTTTCTCAATGTATCCAAATCTCGAGATCACTTCTTCTAAAAGGAATTTGCATACATTATAAGTAGTCTTCGTACGAAGAGCTCGACCTTCCACATGGTTGGTCAAGTCTTCTCTGGCAAGTACAATGTATCTCATCTTATCTATCCCTTTGGGCATGGTTACAAGGTTGACCACCCACTTGTAATGGATACAAGGAGGGTAAGTCGGATGTAACGGGTCTCTGTGCCTAACTGATGAATGCACTTGGCATGTAGCACAAGTGTCTACAAAATCTCTCACACTCACATAAATCCCTGGCCACCAGTAGGCTTCCCTAATCTTCTCATATGTAGCATAGAATCCTTTATGACCTGCCCATAAGGTCTCATGCATCTCTCTCATCACCTTGCTCTGAAGACTCCTCGAACTCAATACTCTCTGTGGACACTTGACCTTGCCTTTAGCGTGTCGCCAAATAAGACCATCCTTCAAGAAAATGTTGTAGACTTTTTCCTGATGGATCTATACTTATTTGTGGACCAGCCTGGGGAAGGTTTCAGAGTACTCAGATATCTCCCTATATCTCTCCACTCACCATCATACTCATTCTCTCGGAACTGCTCATATGCATACACCAATGGGTCGTATCTTATCATATGTATATCCTTTTCTACCTCATCATCATCATCAGACTCATCATTGAATTTTGCCCTTGAAAGCATATCAGCCACTGTATTCGACTTTCCAGCTATGTGTACAAATGCAGGATTTATAAACTTCACATAAGAGATCCATCTAAGCATAGCAATATCCGGAGATGAACAATTTGCAATCATGCCAATCAGTGGAAGACAGTCAGTCTCAACTATCACATTCGCCCCAATGAAATACTCTTTATCGCTCTTTAAAGCAGTCACTAATCCCCATAACTCTCTCTTAATCTGAGGATATTTTCTTTGGGTATCATGTAGGATCTTAGCACCAAAGCGCACTGCATATCTCTGCCCCTCATCATCATCTTGCCCTATGACCCAACCTATGCCAATAGGACTGGTATCAATGGTCAAAATGATAAGTCTCTGACCTGAATAGTCAACACGCTTCAGAATCGGAGCTTCAATTAGCAGCTGCCAGAGTTTACGCATAGCTCTCGACTGTTTCTCTGTCCATACAAACTTCTTTCTTTTTCTCAACAGATCATATAAGGGGTTCGCAACGTGAGCAAAGTGAGGAATCCATATCACATAGAATACACAGGCTCCTAGAAACCTTCTCACCTCACTGACATTACGACACACTTCAGAGATCCTGCTAATGGCCTCAACTTTCTGCGGGTATGGCTTGTGGCCATAATGTCCACACAGATGTCCTACAATGAGGACCTCATCAATGCCAAAAACCGATTTCTCTAAAGAAAGTGTTAGCCCCACATCTTCAAACCTCTCAAAGATCTTCTCACAATCAGCAATATGATCTCTCACAAACTTTCTACATCCTGAAGCATCTAAACTCACATCTTTCACTCTTTCCTCACATCCCTTTATTGGAACATCATCAATGAATGGCATAGTCACAGATGGTATAAAGTCTCGTAAAACCAGATTCATGGCATTCATCATGTGAGCCACAGAATTCGTCGCTCCCTGCGGCAAAGTACACATGCGTACAAGGCCCAGTGGAGTCCTCATGGTCGTAATGTCTCTACTCTCCATAGCAAACTGAAACTGGTCATAACCTGAATACAAATCACCCATAGAGTACATGGAATGCCCAGCAAACGCTTCAGCAAACTCATCCACTATGAGTCTTGTCCCTACGTTTCTAATTGTGACTTTATTCACAGGTTGCAGATCCTGAATGAAACGAAGCTTCCCATTTTTCTTAGGCACAGTAAACCACCTATTCGAATATGGAGCCGAGGAGGGTTCCAATATCGGCATGGAAATCTTTTCCTTCAACAACCTCATCAGCTCAGGTAAGTGAGCTTTTGGGACTGGTATAGGCCGGATATTCCATGGTATATGTGGCACTGTAAATATAATCATAGGAGATACTTGTTTCGGGTCTGCGCACCCTATCTCATGTGGGAAAAGTGCAAGCACTTTTTCGTGTTTCTTGATGGCTTCAATAAATTTCTTTTTCTCTTCTTCTCTCAAGAATGATTTTTCTCCAAACTTGATCTCTTTAATAGTCTCATCAGTAAAATGATGCCCTATGAGCTCTCCTCGTCTCAGCATAGGGTCATCTGACACTCATAGATATTTCTCATGACTATCTTTTGGCAATGGCTGAGCTATAGGCTTCACTTTCTTATCCACAGTCTTATACTTCGTATTTACATTTACTTCATGCTCTCTCATAAACTCCTTAATCATCTCATACTCTTGGATAGAGCTGAGCATAATGATTTCTGATTTCTCATTTCTCTCAAATGTTTGCTCAAGCTCTTGCAGAGTAGTCGAACTTCTCTCCAACTGGATCACATCTTCAATCTTCTCATCAGGTAACATCATTCCTAAATGCTTATAGTGTCTCTCATGAACTTTTCTGAATTTATTTGAAACATTTTCTTTCTTTAAGCATAGCAACTTGAATGCAGATGAATAAACGGAAAAACTTTCAAAAGTATGTAGAAATTCATGCGAGACATCAAACCAACTCCCACTGTTGTCTCGCTCAACAGTGGATCCTAACAGAAATTTTGATCAGCAGAAGCTCCATACTCTCCAACAGGCATACACTCATCATGGTCATGTGAATTAATAGGTTTCTTTCTTATATTCTTTCTATTCCTGGAGTGATTTGGACACACAATCATCACTTGCAGAGAATGAAGACCAGATCTAGAACGGATTCGTGCATAGGCAGATCCATCATCCATGGCCTTAGTCTCCATTCTTACCTCAGCTATAAAGGGCTGCCCAAGGATAGCCTCATATGAACAATGGTCCTGGACAAAGAAGTGAAATTCCTCAGAAATCCCACCTATGGTCACAGGCACAAAGGCGCATGCCCCAAGCAGTGCTCCTGAACCATTATCCGCTGTCCTTATCCTCCATCCATGATCTTTATCAATCTGCCACCTAAACTTATCATAGAGCTTCTTAGAAATCACATTTATCTCTGATCCTGAGTCAATCAAGGCCAGAGCAAAACATGACTCCTCGTTGCTCCCTAACTTTATCTTCATCTCTGGAGTTCCTCTCGCCCAAAAGGTCCTGCTAAACTCACTTTCTGTCTTCCTCATTTCATCATCAGGTATGATAGGACCTAGAGAATTTTTATGACACCTGGCAACCTCATCATCATCATCATCAGATGTATCACTCAATGTAACTGCTTCATTTGTCACTTGAATATCTTCAGGTGCTTCCTCCATCTCTACATCTTCAGGTAGTGGAAACCTCTTTCTCTTAACCAGCTTTATAAAATTGTCCTTGAACTCAGGCTTCGCTATGGAGAAGACCTACTCCAAGGACATGGTCACTTGGCTCTTCAGTAAAATGTCATTTAATATCTCTCTTGCATCATTTTTCCTTTCCAACTCAGAAATTAATACAGCCTTTGGAGTTCTCTTCTTTTTCTTCTTCTTTTCTTTGTCAGCTTATTGAATACTTTCTTGAATTTCATCTTTCTTTTGAACAGGTTCTGGTTCTTTCTCTTTCTCTTTAGTCAGTTCTTGAATCTTAGTTGGCCCAGCCGACCTCTTTCCCTCTCTTATCTCCTTCTTCTTTGCCTCTGCCTGAGTAGCTACAGGCTCTTTAAACTGAACTCTCTTCTCTGGCTCTTTAGCTTTTTCTTCGGCCTCTTGGCTTTGCTTTCTGGTCACTCTTCTTTCTAGCTCAGTCTCTTCCTGACTCTCATCTCTCTTCCTCTTTTCTTCTACATTTGCTATGTGCGAATAGACCGAGGATTCATCAACAGGAGACTTCCAAGCAGTCTTCTGCATAATGGCATCCCTAGCCCTCACTAAAGCCTCTATGGAATAATTTCTTTGGGGTCGAGGTCTAGGCACTTTTTCATCTTCCTCCTCAACAGGTTCTAATCCTGCAGCTGATGTACTTGCATTATTGCCAGATAAATCTTCATAAAACTTCTTCATTCCCCCCTTTCCCCAATTCACAGGTAGAGGAAGGCGGGTCCTGAAGTCACATAACTTCTTATCGATATCTATCACCAGTTGATGCTCTTTTGCTAGCTTAAGCTCTTCATAGGCATACGAAAAATGCTCTTGTGCATCACACCATACGCATCTCTTAGCCCCTCCAAACCCACCAGTCGCTCGTCTCTCAAAAGGTCCAGTGTTTCTTTGAAATGTGGTTTTCACTGGTGGTGTAGGTATTTGTTGGGCAACAGGCTGCACTAGAGGTGCAAGCTATGGCATCACATAGCCGTGCATATTTGGAATGGGCATAGTGCCTCTCTGTAATGTATCTACATAAGTCGTATTCTCCTGAGGAGGAGTGGGGTCCTGATATCCCATAGAATTAACTTTATTGTGAATACTCGCCATTTCTTTTGACATAGATGCTTGCATCGTAATAAGATTCTCTATCTGTCGACTGAGAATCTCAACCTGTAGCTCCATTGGCGATCGCGAAGTGGACGCAACATTAGCAAAAGCTGACGTTGCAGGCACATTCGGAATTGCCGGAAGTGGAGCTTCCCTAGGCGGTTGTGGTGTTACCACTGCAGGTCTATCGTATAACACCGCCTGGCGTTGCCTCATTTGGGCAACCGCTTCTACCTCTCTCCTCACTACACCCCAATCTTCAGTCAATCCAAATCTCTTCCCAGGCTCTTCAATCCTCCTTTCGACCTCAGTCCTGTCTTCAAGACTTAAGATCCTAAGGAAAGATATAACTAGGTCAGGTTTCAAAGCATCTAAATCGGCCTGTAGAAGTTGTTCATATCTTCTCAAGAACTCATTCAAAAGTTGAGTGAGGGATGCAGTGGGCTTCGGAGAGCTTATCCACCGCACGAACCCTTCTCTACTGTGTTGGGAAAAATCTTCCAAATAAAACAACTTATGCAATTCTTTTCTGAATTCGGCCCAAGGCTTTGCTATATGTGCTATAATAGGGGCTAAAATGGATCCTGATACTACCCGTGTGAAGTAATGTGTAAACACATCCTCAGGTAGACCATAAATCTGTGCCTGTTCCTCAAAAACATCTAGGTACTCGATTACATTCAAGCCTGTAAACTTTCCTTTTTCTCTCAATACCGCTTGGACTACGCGGGCCCCTTGTTTCTCTATTACCATTTCCTTGAATATATCCTCCATCTCTCTTCTCTGCTCTGTCCTAGAATGTAGCACAAGGTCCAATGTAAGTGGTTCAACTATCTCTCTAAGCTCAGAGTAGAGATCAGAGAAGAGGCTTGATGAGTCACGAGCCAGGAGGTAAAGTCAGTCTAAGCTCTCTGATTTGCCTAGGCCAAAGTCTAGTCGAACTGTCCTCTCTTCGATTCCCAAGATTTCAATCTATTTTCCCCCTTTTTGTGATAAGTTTTCTAATGTTCTGTCTAAGCTATGAAATCAGTAAATCCCTAATCTAAGCGGGAAAAAAATTCACACACGTATGGACTAAACTAATACAAAGTGTGGATTCTCAAACTCAAGTAGCAAGACAATCTTTCTGTTTCAGCAGTGTATGTGAAGCAATGCAAAATTTCAAATAACTTGAAATGCTGGTACCTGAAATCTCTGTCCGATGCCGAGGTTCTTGTCTCTTTCCTCAAGGAGTAGGTGACGCGATGAGGATCACCGGGCAACCGCCTCGCTTCACGTCGGGTTCAGGTGTCGGGAAGAAGGAGGTCGTGGCAGGAAGCCGGCACGTGGGGTTGGATCAGGCCCCGCTCTGGTGCGCCGTTCCCACTGTCCTGCGAGCGTTAGCCTTAATGTCCAAGCTTTTGTGTCCTTCTCCTAGAGTCTTCAAAGGATTTTATTTTTTGCTTTGATAGGAACTTATGGAATTTAATCCCTCAAATTTTCATAATAGAAATGAGATGAACCCAATAGCTAGGTCCATTCATGCACCTTTTCTACTACCCTACAGTAAAACTCTGATTCATGTACCTTACATTGATACAAATCACCTAAACTTTTAGCCACTCTTAATATGGTTCACAAGCTTTCCAAAAAGCTTTATAAAACCTCAAATTGATCTGTTTAGTTCAATCACCAAATATGTGCAAAACAAACTATGCAAAGATGTAGGATATGCAAAAAATAAGGTTTACAAAGATATACCGATTTCTATGCACATAAAACTAATTTCAAGAAGCACTCTTAGGGAAATGAAGACACACATAAAAGCTATAGAATGCACTTTAAATATTTTGAGTTGGATATGTTTAGAAGCATGTACAACTGTTATGATCATACTATGTCCATACCTACAAGAGAGTAGAGGGGGTGTGGGCTTGAAAGCTCCTCCTCTGTGCATATAACAGCCTCATCTACATTTTTTATAGCTTGGATTGCCACATTTTAGATCCTTGATCATTGGATGAATCTCTCTTTGAGCCTCATTGAGCATATGTGTCTCAGTCTTGAAAGACCTAGAAGACTTCCATGCATTTGATGACTCTTTACCTCCTTTTATAGCTTTTGGATGCCTCTCCCCACTTTTCCATTGCCGTAGGATTGTCTTACCTAACCTTGCCCAAACTTCAGATCACCATAAGTGATCTAAGTGGTGACGTTTGTGCACATTAGTTTGTTTTGACACCTTTGTCCATCGAAAGCTTGCATAATTCACACTTTCAACACAAACATCCGTGTGAATGTAGTTCAAAACATTTTCACTCACACAAATACTTTTCTTGAAGAATAGCCTTGATTAGTTTCCATGTTGGAAAGAAAACTAATTCATGAAAAATCTTAGATTTAAGATTTGGTAGCTCTCTTAGCAAACTACTCCTTTCAATGTCCTTGAGCTTTTGTAGCTTGATATGATCTATCCGTTTGTGTCATAGGTCCAAATCTGATATCCTTTTTTCTTCATATTTGACATACATTGAATGATGTGGCTAATTTATGTCCATTGTGGACATTCACCCTTGCATATTTCCTTTTTCTATGAGCTTAAAACTACCTTTGGATCCTCAATAAAACATCCTTCTTCATTAAGCCTAACTTGGTATCCTTTTTATACCATTTAGCATATGAAAATCATGTTTTTGGTAATAGTAGGAACATGTAATACCTCTGATATAATTTTGCCTTTGACTTACTTCCAAAATCCTATCTCCCACATGTTCAATGGTGTCCTCTACGTTTTCACTTGTTTGCACATGTCCTTGAATCATGTTTTTGGATTAGCAAATTTCATAAAAATTTCTTATGATAAGACATATGGTTGCTAAATTTTTTGTCTACATATCATATATCTTAACTATCTTGAGTTGTATCTTCACCATAATTCATGGTAAATAAATAGTCATTCACTTGGCTAGATGATTTTTTTGCATAGTTGTCATGCCATCTATAAATGTTTCTATTGCTATGATTCCTTGGTCTTTGAGCTCTATGATTGCATTCACTTGCAAAATGACCCAACTTACCACATAGAAAGCATCCATTTGAAGTGTGTTATTGTCTCCCACCAAATATTCCACATCTCCCCTTACATGTTGCACTTCAACCTCTTTGAGCTACATTTTCATGTTTTGCTCTACCATCTATAATTTTTTCCATTGCTTTGATTCCCTGGTCTTTGAGCTCTATGATTGCATTCACTTGCAAAATGACCCGGCTTACCACATAGAAAGCATCCAATATAAGAAAAGAGAAGTAGCGTGACAACACAAAGAGAGTGTAGGGGTAAAACACTTCCCTTGTGTGGGTGAGGTTGTGGGTTCAAATCCTCCCACCATGGTGAATCTAAAAGTTCTTATTGCCACTCATACATTAAAATTGGTTCCCGCCTAGCAAAGGGTCGCCAAGGGAGCCTTGGATACCAAAGATGCCAAAGTAATGCATTAGTTATGCCTTAAGTTATGCCTAACTTTGGATTCGGATTGCGAACAGAGAAAAGCTCTATCTATCTATCTATCTATCTATATGTCTATCTATCTATCTATCTATCTATCTATCTATCTATCTATCTATCTATCTATCTATCTATCTATCTATCTATCTATCTATCTATCTATCTATCTATCTATCTAATCTATCTATCTGCCTATCTCTCTATGTATCTATGTATCTATCTATCTATCTATCTATCTATCTATCTATCTATCTATCTATCTATCTATCTATCTATCTATCTATCTATCTATCTATCTATCTATCTATCTATCTATCTATCTATCTATCTATCTATCTGTCTATCTGTCTATCTATCTATCTATCTATCTAACTATCTATCTATCTATCTCTCTATCTCTCTATGTATATATATATATATATATATATATATATATATATATATATATATATATATATATATATATATATATATATATATATCTATCTATCTATATATCTATCTATCTACCTATTATCTATGTATCTATCTATCTAGCTATCTATCTATCTATCTATCTATCTATTTATTTATCTATCTATCTATCTATCTATCTATCTATCTATCCATCCATCTATCTATCTATCCATCCATCCATCTATCCATTTGTAATAAAGTAAGTCTATGATCTAGGGATCCGATGGCTTCAGACAGATTGGAAATCGGATGTTGTTTGGTCACTCGTCTGTAGGACCAAAGAACTCAAGAGTAGACTCAAGCATAAGTCATGTGGTCTCATATTCAAGTGATCCACTTAGCCTAGTGGTTAAGTCTTATGGTTGAGAAGGAGGAGGTCTTGGGTTCAATCCCCATGGGGAGCATGGGGAGAGAGTTTTGCCCACAGAGCTCTAGAGCCTTCTAACTCAAGTTAACGTGAGTTAACATGAGTCCAGTGGACTTAACTCGAGAGGCAAGTACACCAACCACTACTGGACTCTAGTGGAAGGTAGGAAACGAGTGGTGGAGATTGCACATGCACTTGTGGACTCTAGTTACATTTGTAGTCCCCATTGATTCAAGCAACTATATATACAGGCATAAGGTTGGGAGGAGAGTCATCTCTTAAGCATGTGGTGGTCGTAATCCTTGTTCTCTTGCATTGGTATCAGTAACTGTTGGATCAAAGTAAACCATTGAATAAACATCCAAGTTAGATGTTTGAGACAACCAAACTTCAAGCTCTCCAAAACCAATTCAAGTGAATCAAGAGTTCTCAAAGTCTTGTAAAGATAAGAATATTACCTAAGTTATTAATTCTATGCACTAGTTATGCCTAGAAATAGACTAGTAATTTGAATCCACCTAGTTCACATGTTTGTGCCTAGATCGCACATCTAGAAACTGTGAATTAGTCAGGGATGTGTTTCAATCTACCTTTATAATTCTTTCACTAGTTTGTACTTTGTACAGTTCATCAAAGTGCAAATCGAAACAGTGTTTAGAATCATTTGGGTAGGAATGCCACCACAGAGATGAGACATGTTCTTCCAGTTCTAGAACATGACCATGTT